>JAXIVJ010019314.1:5000-20058 GCA_036785665.1 Chirona hameri | reverse complement strand
GACAGGCCGACTGTTAGCAGTCAGGTCCAGGCCAGGACTCAGTGACTGTTAGCAGTCAGGTCCAGGCCAGGACTCAGTGACTGTTATCAGTCAGATCCAGGCCAGGACTCAGTGACTGTTAGCAGTCAGGTCCAGGCCAGGACTCAGTGACTGTTAGCAGTCAGGTCCAGGCCGGGACTCAGTGACTGTTTGCAGTCAGGTCCAGGCCGGGACTCAGTGACTGTTAGCAGTCATGTCCAGGCCGGGACGCAGTGACTGTTAGCAGCCAGGTCCAGGCCGGGACTCAGTGACTATTAGCAGTCAGGTCCAGGCCGGGACAGGCCGACTGTTAGCAGTCAGGTCCAGGCCAGGACTCAGTGACTGTTAGCAGTCAGGTCCAGGCCGGGATTCAGTGACTGTTAGCAGTCAGGTCCAGGCTGGGACTCAGTGACTGTTAGCAGTCAGGTCCAGGCCGGGACTCAGTGACTGTTAGCAGTCAGGTCCGGGCCGGGACTCAGTGACTGTTAGCAGTCAGGTCCAGGCCGACTGTTAGCAGTAAGGTCCAGGCCAGGACTCAGTGACTGTTAGCAGTCAGGTCCAGGCCGGGACTCAGTGACTGTTTGCAGTCAGGTCCGGGCCGTGACTCAGTGACTGTTAGCAGTCATGTCCAGGCCGGGACGCAGTGACTGTTAGCAGCCAGGTCCAGGCCGGGACTCAGTGACTATTAGCAGTCAGGTCCAGGCCGGGACAGGCTGACTGTTAGCAGTCAGGTCCAGGCCAGGACTCAGTGACTGTTAGCAGTCAGGTCCAGGCCGGGACTCAGTGACTGTTAGCAGTCAGGTCCAGGCTGGGACTCAGTGACTGTTAGCAGTCAGGTCCAGGCCGGGACTCAGTGACTGTTAGCAGTCAGGTCCGGGCCGGGACTCAGTGACTGTTAGCAGTCAGGTCCAGGCCGACTGTTAGCAGTCAGGTCCAGGCCAGGACGCAGTGACTGTTAGCAGTCAGGTGCAGGCCGGGACGCATTTACTGTTAGCAGTCAGGTCCAGGCCGGGACTCAGTGACTGTTAGCAGTCAGGTCCAGGCCGGGACAGACCGACTGTTAGCAGTCAAGTCCAGGCCGGGACTCAGTGACTGTTAGCAGTCAGGTCCAGGCCGGGACAGGCCGACTGTTAGCAGTCAGGTCCAGGCCAGGACTCAGTGACTGTTAGCAGTCAGGTCCAGGCCAGGACTCAGTGACTGTTAGCAGTCAGGTCCAGGCCAGGACTCAGTGACTGTTAGCAGTCAGGCCCAGGCCAGGACTCAGTGACTGTTAGCAGTCAGGTCCAGGCCAGGACTCAGTGACTGTTAGCAGTCAGGTCCAGGCCAGGACTCAGTGACTGTTAGCAGTCAGGCCCAGGCCAGGACTCAGTGACTGTTAGCAGTCAGGTCCAGGCCAGGACTCAGTGACTGTTAGCAGTCAGGTCCAGGCCAGGACTCAGTGACTGTTAGCAGTCAGGCCCAGGCCAGGACTCAGTGACTGTTAGCAGTCAGGTCCAGGCCAGGACTCAGTGACTGTTAGCAGTCAAGTCCAGGCCGGGACAGGCCGACTGTTAGCAGTCAGGTCCAGGCCACCATTCACGTAGACTGGCCGGCAACGAAGAACTGGCTGATGGCGACGATATGCCATGTAAGCAGATACCCTCTGATTGCTAGCCTTTACAGGGAGGGTGCTGACCGGGTTAAGAACTGGCTGATGGCGACGATATGCCATGTAAGCAGATACCCTCTGATTGCTAGCCTTTACAGGGAGGGTGCTGACCGGGTTAAGAACTGGCTGATGCGACGATATGCCATGTAAGCAGATACCCTCTGATTGCTAGCCTTTACAGGGAGGGTGCTGACCGGGTTAAGAACTGGCTGATGGCGACGATATGCCATGTAAGCAGATACCCTCTGATTGCTAGCCTTTACAGGGAGGGTGCTGGCCGGGTTAAGAACTGGCTGATGGCGACGATATGCCATGTAAGCAGATACCCTCTGATTGCTAGCCTTTACAGGGAGGGTGCTGGCCGGGTTAAGAACTGGCTGATGGCGACGATATGCCATGTAAGCAGATACCCTCTGATTGCTAGCCTTTACAGGGAGGGTGCTGACCGGGTTAAGAACTGGCTGATGGCGACGATATGCCATGTAAGCAGATACCCTCTGATTGCTAGCCTTTACAGGGAGGGTGCTGACCGGGTTAAGAACTGGCTGATGGCGACGATATGCCATGTAAGCAGATACCCTCTGATTGCTAGCCTTTACAGGGAGGGTGCTGACCGGGTTAAGAACTGGCTGATGCGACGATATGCCATGTAAGCAGATACCCTCTGATTGCTAGCCTTTACAGGGAGGGTGCTGACCGGGTTAAGAACTGGCTGATGGCGACGATATGCCATGTAAGCAGATACCCTCTGATTGCTAGCCTTTACAGGGAGGGTGCTGGCCGGGTTAAGAACTGGCTGATGGCGACGATATGCCATGTAAGCAGATACCCTCTGATTGCTAGCCTTTACAGGGAGGGTGCTGGCCGGGTTAAGAACTGGCTGATGGCGACGATATGCCATGTAAGCAGATACCCTCTGATTGCTAGCCTTTACAGGGAGGGTGCTGACCGGGTTAAGAACTGGCTGATGGCGACGATATGCCATGTAAGCAGATACCCTCTGATTGCTAGCCTTTACAGGGAGGGTGCTGACCGGGTTAAGAACTGGCTGATGGCGACGATATGCCATGTAAGCAGATACCCTCT
This sequence comes from Chirona hameri, assembly GCA_036785665.1. Taxonomy (NCBI): domain Eukaryota; kingdom Metazoa; phylum Arthropoda; class Thecostraca; order Balanomorpha; family Balanidae; genus Chirona; species Chirona hameri. Next base: position 17,306 of record JAXIVJ010019314.1, on the reverse strand, counting down.
GATTGCTAGCCTTTACAGGGAGGGTGCTGGTCGGGTTCGCCTGCACACGCCACTGTGCACACTGCACGCCAACTGTACTGATATAACATATAAGCCGGGATATGCTGATCAGACCTCTAACCTGCACCGACAACCTGCCCGCTTAAAGCCACCTTTTCGGCAGGCCGCGGATAAACAAACTGAGCCTGAGCCATATACCAGTTGGGATGAACGCAGAGTGGTTGATACCTGCGCTGGAGCAGAAGTTGTCAGCGCATGGTGTTCGGCCAAAGCGGGCCAGCGTGATATAATTGCCTTGTATATCACAAATTTTGTCTTCTCGTTCTTGGCCGCTTAGCGATATGATGAGAACAATTCCACCCGCCCCCGCATTATATGAGACGATGCCGCTATCATGCTTTATGAAACCACAACAATACAGATTCCGCGAGGCAGCATCAGAATCTTTCGTTTTTAACAGGATGTTGCAATTACCAAACATTTTTTGTCGACGTAGTGCCTGGAAATATGGCATGTACGACGATAAAAGTATTAAATTAACGAAAACAATGAAGTTCTGTATTTCCAGAGCATGTACCACCACAAGCACAGTTTAAAGGGAATAGTTTACCTTTAGCATTGGGTTTTGAACTGAGATAGCCGATTTGTAGAGCTGATCGAAAAATGGGTTGTGTGAAGAAAAAAATTAGCTCCCTACGTTAAGTAATTTCGACACAGGACTAGTGGGCCCCTTTTAGAAGAAGTTTAATTTCCCCGAAACTTGTTTCGGGTCCTCACAACGGTTGTTTACGATACAAGCTGCCTGCGTATATGTGCCTAAATTCCGTCGTTATTGAGTGCAATAGTTTCCATATCCAAGCTACCATATGCATGACGTCATAATTGTCATGAAGTTTTTATGGCCATGAAGGAAGAAAGAGAAACATGTCCATTTTTCGACGGATATCCATCTATCGTCCAAACAAATCCCATATTCGTTTTTTCAGCTCGAAATATCCCGTATAGCAAAATTTCAAGACAACTTTCAAGGTGACCTATTCCCTTCAACAGTTATCTGATTACAGACCTAGAAATGCAAACGATACATGCTGACAGGGGCAGATACAGGGGGCGGCGGGGGGCGGCCGCCCTCTGACGGCGAAAATGCTCTTTGACGGCGAAAATGCCGCCCTCTGGGTTAGCCGCCCACCCCATTCGGAAAAATCATAGATCCGCCCCTGTGCATGTTTGAAGAAACGGCGCCCCAATTTCCCGAAAACAAAATGCGCCCCTGTTCCCCGGAAAAAAATGCGCCCCTGTTCCCCAGAACTGCCCCCCCCCCCCCCCCCCCCCCCCCCCCCCCCCCCCCCCCCACCCCCCCCCCCCCACCCCCCCCCCCCCCCCCCCCCCCTTGAAAAAAAATCCTGGATCCGCCCCTGCATGCTGATAAATAGTTAACATTCGTATGGCGATATAACAATCATTCTCTTATTGATAAGCGTTTGAGAATCCACTTATCCAAAACAGTTCGGATATCTCGAATCGGGTAGAGCTATTTCCGCCGAGATGTTCAGCTTCTTTATCTCCATGTCTGCTGCCAGAGCAGCTGGCCTTGAGTCTGCGTTGTCAGTGGTATGACATCAGCCGAGCTGGCTATATAAGACGGACTTGAGCCGAGCTGGCTATCTGCGCTGATTTCGAGACAAGCGCACACTGATACAGCGCGGCCAGCCGGGTAACGGTATGGCCTGACGTAAGTAGTGACGTAGGTAGTGACGCACTCACAGACCCGTCAATGGAAACTGGCACCAACCACTATGCAGAACAAAGTCACGCTCAAGTGGTCGTGGCGGTTTCATTTTGTCGGTTGCAGGAGCGTCAGTATGGAGGGTTTTGATCATTTGATGGCTGAGTCCAACCCGTCCAGATTCCAGATCCAAAAGAGAAGGCACATTTCTTCTCGACTTCTGAAATGAGACTGTGTGCCGTTGGTAGTGAGCTGATTACGCCCGACTTAGATATCTCCGGCGCCATATACAAAACTCTGTCATGGATTACCTCACCTTCGCTGATGGGAATTCCGCACTGGTTTCCTTGATATCAGCGTCTCACACCGCTGGTGCTGCCATCTAGCGGCAGATTATGACACGATAAGGGAACGGACGCCATACAAAGGAGTGGTGCTCTGATTGTGACGTCAGCTAGAACATCGCTAATCTCACTGTTCAGATGACAAAATGTAATTGGACAAGTGTAATTGGACGTGTGTGAGGCAAGTGTTTTTGTCGAGTTTTGCAGTGGTGACCAGACGGGGAAGTCCTATGAGCATTAGGTAGATGCTAGCTGTTATTTTTCATATTTTGCTTTCAAATAGCGTAAACCAATTTAGAGACAGCAATGAAGTTCACAAATCTAGGTCAACATTTCTTAAAATTCACAATATTTCATTTGGCATTGCTTGAACATGGCAAGAAGCAAAAAATCATTATTTCTGAAATATTTAATCAGGACATTCCTGAAACAAATATGTAAAAATTGCTCGTAGATGAACGGATATGTGGCTTCCTTCCGAAGCATGATCAGGATAAGAAAATGTAATTGGATGAATTGACAGGCTGCAAAATGTCCGAAGTAGTGGTGCACCCTAATTCATGTCAAAATAACTAACCAGTAAAACGCCTTTTTGGGGCGATGACCGAGCGGGCGTGCTCTGGTAAAACTAAAACAGATTTGAAATATGAAACGGTACGGGACCACACGTGCGCATTGACTGTATCCCAATGATGAGTAAAACGTGCGCCTGACAGGCTCCCCCCCCTGAGTTTTTTCTTGAATAACTTTTTACATATGTAGATCATCTTGCTAAAAGTTTCAGTAGCTGAGTTAACAACAATTATACGTATGCTGTAAAAATTTAATTGAAATTGGTGTAGAATTTTGGGAGATAATGATGTTTTGAGGACGTCATGTTGGTGGAAAAACGATACATATTTGAAAAATCGTAGAAAACAGAGTTTTAAAGCAAATCGCAAACGCAATTCACCAAAGATACAAAATGGCATTGCCATTAAAATGGAAATCTCAGATTTCCAAAATTTTGGGTTTTTGACCCCTTAAATAACAACTTTTTTTCGGAAAAATCACCACAAAATCAAAATTTTCAAAGATGGTAGAAAAATCGGAATATATGTGAGAGAACTGAGTATGGAAAATACCCAAACCAAATTTCAAAGCAATATCTATATTTTTGACTGAGTGATGGCTCCCAAGTGTAAGAAACTCATGACGTATTTTTTTTAATAACTTTTTTTGATTTTTTTTTGACAAGATACGAACAAATAATTACCTTTTCTGCATTTATGAGACAAAACTGGTCTAGGAACATGCCTTTTTATTTACATTTCCCAATTTCTAATTGTGAGGTTTTCCGAAGAGCAAAATCGCTGTTCTGGACATGGTCGATCCGAGGTCATTCACTTGACCTCACGGTTCGTTGGAAGGGTTCGGAGGGCTCAAACTACGAGAGATGCACCATTGGAAAGCTCAGCTCAAGCAGAATTCAGCGATGTAAGTTTTTTCAAAAATATGTCGAGGGCTTTTTTTAAATCGACATTTTGTCCGAATTCGCGCCCCTTTCGTTTGGCCAGGGCTATCGCGTATGGTATGGCGAAAATGCAGACCAATGGCATGTCTACCGATTCGACATGCTCTGCACGAGAAGGTTTCATAGAACGCAAAGCCATTAGATGGTTTAGTTGGTTGCATGGCTGCATCAAAGCCAAGCGCTCCCAGTGGCAGCACTACGGCGCACTCCCGCCCGCGCCTCACACGCAGAATCGCCCCTCGCGACACGTGAGCTGAGCACTGCGCGCCGCCGACCCGGCTTACGGAGTAGGCTTTCGGCCAGTCACGGACAAACGGTGCATCGCATGTTGAAAACCTAGCTCTGTCCACTAGCTCAGCTACTCAACGAGATCGTGACAAATTTCCAGCCACCTCCGATCGCTACAAATGGTACTTTTAGACAATTGTATGCACCATATTTGCCAAACGTAGCCTCTGACCGGGACTCGCCGCCGGCCCGGCACGGCCAACTTCGAGGCTGTACACGATTTGACGTCAGAGACCACAGCGCGGCCGCCGCCGGTCACGACCTGACCCTGACCGGATAGCCGGCCGGCGGCGGCCGCGCTGTGGCCTCTGACGGCACATCGTGTACAGCCTCGAAGTTGGTCGAGCCGGGCCGGCGCCCAGTCCCGGTCAGAGGCTACGTTTGGCAAATATGGTGCATACAATTGTATAAGAGTACCATTTGTAGCTATCGGAGGTGGCTGGAAATTTGTCACGATCTCCTTGAAGAGCTGAGCTAGTGGACAGACATGCGGTTTTCAACATACGATGTTTTGTGATGTTTTCAACATGCGATGCACCATTTCTCCGTGAATGGCCGAGGGCCCGCTCCGTAAGCCGGGCCGGCGGCGCGCAGTGCTCAGCTCGCGTGTCGCGAGGGGCGATTCTGCGTGTGAGGTGCGGGCGGGAGTGCGCCTTAGTGCCGACACCGGGAGCGCTTGGCTTTGATGCAGCCGTGCGACCAACCAAACCATCTAATGGCTTTGCATTCTATGAGACCTTGTCCTGCAGAGCATGACGAATCGATAGACATGTCATTGGTCTGCATTTTCGTCCTACCATACGCAATAGCCCTGGCCAAACGAAAGGGGTGCGAATTCGGACACAATGTCGATTTAAAAAAAGGCCCTCGATAGATTTTTGAAAAATTTACATCGCTGAATTCCGCGTGAGCTCAGCTTTCCAATGGTGCATCTCCCGTAGTTTGAGCCCTCCGAACCTTTCCAACGAACCGTGACCTGGAAGGTCCCCCGTTGACCTGAAACCTAAAAATCGCATACTGTTAGATTTCTCTCATGACAGGCAACATGCTGGTTCTTACTGCATTGCTCTAAGTTGCTTGGTTTTTAAGGTAACAAGGGGGCCTGTCAGGCCCTCCCCCCGTAGGGCGAAGGTGAAAAAGCTCCCGTAGGGCGAGGGTTAAGAACGTCTTCTCGCAGATTACACCTACTGGCAAAACATCCCCACAGAGTCACGGGTGGAGTTTTCAATTCGAATGCTGGGGCCATGCTGCCCCACCAGCTTTTGTCAGATTCGTGAAGGCTTCCTGGCGTTAACATGTTCATTGTTCGCCTTAACCATGCAAAACAGCTAGGCACTATGATATTTTGCCCCACCAACTTTGTCTGAAAAGCTTCACCCATGCACATAATAGACATGCAAATTTCCCGAAATTAGGCTGTGTGTGTCTCTGGTCTTACAACCAATTTGCTGAGTCTGAAAAAGTATATCACATCTTTGGAAGGTTATTTCTATCTTCTTGTGGCAATATATTTATATAAAATAGTACTGCGCACGTATCCGCAGAACAATTCGCTCCGACCCTTTCATTTCAGCAGTTGTGCTCCAGCAGAGCATAAATAAACTGCATTTATCCTCTGTATTAACAGGGACTCCGCCACGCCTTTAAATTTGGAGGACGGGATCCAGGGAAGCCAAGTGGTCGCCGTCAGCGAAAAGTTGTTCAGCGGGGCGCGGGGGGGGGGGCCTGAACCGAAAAGTTGTTGAGCAGGGGGGGGGGGGGCGTCACCGATAAGTTGTTGAGCCGGGAGGTACAACTGAACATTGATTTCTACCAATCTTGTTGGTTAGGAAAAATGGGGGGGGGGATAATCCCCCTGACTAAAAAATAGGGGGCACGTCCCCCCGTGGCGGAGCACCTGTATATCGGGTTGTCTCAATGGCACTTAACCCGCGCGGCGCTGGGGGGGGGGTAAATTTTACCCCCCCCCCTCCCGGATTTTCTCAATAACTTGAAAACGATGAAAGTTATCAAAGTGAAACTTCCAATACTCTTTGCTGACAATTTCACTTTCGCTTATACGGGAGATGCATGATACATTTGAGAGCACCTTGAGCGATAACAGTCGCTAGCTATGGCTTTGGATGGAAAGTATGGCCCAAAAACTAAAATACCTTAAGTTTGACACTTTGCCCTGATCTGACCTGACAGGTGACCTTGTTTTAAGAATTTCGGGTCTGCAATATATTTGTATCCTTGAGAGCTTTCGATCGCCGCCTTGCGCGTCTCGCTGCGGTCATTGGTTCTGAAGATACGAGGGGGGGATAAAATCCCCCCCCCCCCCTAGCGCCGCGCGTTCGGCTGGAGACCCCAGCGCCGCGCGGGTTAACACTCAAGAAGCGACACAGCAGACGAAGGCAGCTCGCATTATAAAACACGCACAGCAGGCCGTCCGCGCTCCCACGGCGTAGCCATGACGGAACTGGCCAGGACAGATGAGCTCACCACTCACCTCCAGCCAGTACACGGCCGCCGGCGCTCTGGCCTTGTAGCGAACAAGGCTACCCACATTTATAATAATAAACTTACTAAACTACAAAATAAACTTAAATAAACAGGTCATCCAATCAAAATCTACCAGATCGCCGAAACATTCAGGTAACACTGAAATGAAGGGAAAAATTGAAGAAATAAATAGGTGAAAAGCTACTCTTTTAAGCTAGACCATGACGGCTGACCAGTGGCTTATGAAGCCCGATACGAATGTGATGTGGATACGATGCGGACTGCGACATGTGTCTCTTTAGAAGGACGCTTGTTCTTGACATGTAAAACCGCTATCTCAACAGTAAATATGAACTAGCTTGATTACAAATTGAACTAAGATGGAATAATCAGGTCAGTAAGCCTTAGATGACAACTCAGACTGGCGAAACTATAACTGCAAATCCGTGGCGGCATTCACCCACAATATCCGCGAAGAGTTATGACTGAGAGTAGGTACCTACTTAAGCTAAATTAACTCACCGTGCTAAATTAAGCTAGCACGTTGGGTTGCGAGCGACAAAGCAGGCTATAACCAGAGGTCTATTTTTCGGTAACTTGGTAACGAGCGTTGGCTGCATATTTTTGTCAGTGAAGCGACAAATATTGGGCTTTGGGGTAGTTTATGCCGTTGTCAGAGGATCAGAATCCGGCCGAACCGAGCCAGAGAATGGACATTGTTCGTTACACTTGGATGTGCGTCCCATTCTTTGTGAGAAAAAAACGGGAAAGTTTGAAAAACAATCCTTACCGGGGGTTTTCATCGTGCGACAGAAATTGTCCTAGATTCGTCGTGAGCGACAAATCTCGCCATTTATAGACCTCTGGCTATAACATCAAACGTGAATAACATGACAGCCAATAAAATATTCCACCTTCACCACAACGTGATGCTGTATGTTAACCCGCGCTTGACTGGGGGGGGGGGGGAAATATTCCCCCCTTGACGAATGTTCGCCATAATTCAAAACACAATGAAGCTATCCACGTGACACTTTGGGTACCTTCTCCCACATCAATTTGACATCTTCTGTGCTAAAAAAGAAGCAATTTTGTCGATACATTTTTTAGATATAGCAAATTTAGTGACGTCACTACACACGAGTTTACGATAAAATCCGCTACACTTTAACAGGCCGTACAAATGCCACTGTTTGAGAAAAATGCAATAAGAAACGTCACAAGATAGCAAAATGCAAGGCCTACAAAACGGTTATCTCGGATTTGTAAAATCTTGTTTTATGACCACCAAAAATAAAAGTAAAATACGATTTTTTTCTTCGGAAAAATCCCCACAAAATCAAATTTTTCAAAGATGTTAAAAAAACAGAATATATGTAAGATAACTACATATGGAAAATACCAAAACCAAATTTCAAAGCAATATCTTCTTTTTTGACTGACTTATGGCCTCCTAAGTATGAATAACTCATGACGGTCATATTGTGAAATTTCGTTTTTTTTTCTTTTATTGACCAGATACAGACAAATAAATGACAGCACTGTATTTCTGAGACACAACTGGTGTATAAACATGCTTTTGTATTTATATTTATCAACTTCAAATTTTGACCATATGTGACCTGAACTTGACCTAAGCTTGACACTAACTTCACTTAAATAAGATCAGATGGTAAACTGGCCGTCACTGTCGAATTCTACGTGTAAAATAGCCCACAAAAAAATGTATTGCATGAAATTCGGGAATTTTCTGCGTATAGTGACCTTTTTGGCCTGGCCCTGACCTTGACCTTTGTAAACAATCTCATTTTAGCTCATGCGGGATGTGTAGTATACCTTTGGGAGGACTTTGGGTGATCATGATCGCAATAAAAGGCTTGGGATGGAAAGTATGGTCCATAAACTCAATTTATTCCATTTTGACATTTGACCCGACCTTGACCTGCTATGTGACCTCATTTCGAAAGGTTCGAGTATGCTTTAGATGCGTCTCATTGCGAGCTTTCGAATGCCGCGTTGCGCGTCTCGCGGCGATCATTGGTTCTGGAGATAACGAGGGAGGGGCAATATTTGCCCCCCTCCCCCCGGTCAATGGTGTTTTGCCCGTTACCCCGATCAAGCGCGGGTTAAAACGCGCAGTGGAGAGGGGTATGCCAATAACATGCAGTGGAGAGGGGGGGCACTTAAGTGCCCTTCCTAAGATCTCCGAAAGTATGAGACCCAGACAAATCAAACTTACAGGGTAGGTAGGTGATGTGATGATCTACATTTTCTAAAATTTTCGTGACCTTAGGTCAATATATTCAAGGTGAAACAAGGTCACGAAGGTAAATTCTAGCGAAATGTCACATTTTGTTTTAATTTGACCTCTGTGACGTCACAGGTCACCAGCAATGTGTTCAAAGTTGTGTCCGGGTATGAACATTGACATTGGCTACCGAATGGCGTTTTAATCATCCCGATGGGACTGTTGGTTCCCAAGATATCTCTTCGCCCACCTCGATTCTGGCCGGAAACTTGGATCTCAAATCCATATAACTCACAAATGTATCGACCGATTTGCATTTGTTTTCGTCAAACGATCCGCTATTGAGTTGGCTTTAATGTGGCGCAAAAACACCGCCCTGCTCCGCTTCGTGTTCGAGCTATTCACGAAAAACATATGGGGGGCACAAAAGTGCCTCCCCCCCCCCCTCCACTGCGCATGTTAAGAGAGTTCAGGTCAATGAATGTGTTTCGACAGGTGCTTACCGCACGATTCAAAAATTATTTAACAGCCTTTATTATACCTCTCCAGCCTTTATTATACCTCCCCAGCCTTTATACCTGTCCAGCCTTTATACCTCCCCAGCCTGTATACCTGCCCAGCCTTTATACCTTCCAAGCCTTTATACCTCCCCAGCCTTTATTCCTCCCCAACATGTATACCTTCCAAGCCTTTATACTTCCCCAGCCTTTATACCTTCCCAGCCTGAATACCTGCCCAGCCTTTATACCTCCCCAGCCTTTATATCTCCCCAGCCTTTATACCTCCCCAGCCTTTATACCTCCCCAGCCTTTATACCTCCCCAGCCTTTATACCTCCCCAGCCTTTATACCTCCCCAGCCTTTATACCTGCCCAGCCTTTATACCTGCCCAACCTTTATACCTCTCCAGCCTTTATACCTCCCCAGCCTTTATACCTCCCCAGCCTTTATACCTCCCCAGCCTTTATACCTCCCCAGCCTTTATACCTCCCCAGCCTTTATACCTCCCCAGCCTGAATACTTCCCCAGATTTTATACTTGCCCAGCCTTTATACCTGCCTAGGCTGAATACCTCCCCAGATTTTATACTTGCCCAGCCTGTATACCTCCCCAGCCTTTATACCTCCCCAGCCATTATATCTCCCCAGACTTTATACCTCCCCAGCCTTTAAACCTGCCCAGCCTTTATACCTTCCAAGCCTTTATACCTCCCAGCCTTTATACCTCCCCAGCCTGAATACCTCCCCAGATTTTATACCTCCCCAACCGTTATACTTGCCCAGCCTTTATACCGCCTTTATACCTCCCAGCCGTTATACCTCCCCAGCCTTTATACCTGCCCAGCCTTTATACCTTCCCAGCCTGTATACCGCCCCCGCCTTTATACCTCCCCAGCCTGAATATCTCCCCAGATTTTATACCTGCCCAGCCTTTATACCTCCCCAGCCTTTATGCCTCCCCAGCCTTTATACCGCCCCAGCCTTTATACCTGCCCAGCCTTTATACTTGCCCAGCCTTTATACCTCCCCAGCCTTTATACATCATCCAGCCTGAATACCTCCCCAGATTTTATACCTGCCCAGCCTTTATACCTCCCCAGCCTTTATACCTCTCCAGCCTTTATACCTCCCCAGCCTTTATATCTCTCCAGCCTTTATACCTCCCCAGCCGTTATACCTCCCCAGCCTGAATACCTCCCCAGCCTTTAAACCTGCCCAGCCTTTATACCTCCCCAGCCTTTATATCTTTCCAGCCTTTATACCTTCCAAGCCTTTATACCTCCCCAGCCTGAATACCTCCCCAGCCTTTATACCTCCCCAGCCTTTATACCTGCCCAGGTTGAATACCTCCCCAGCCTTTATTCCTTGGCCATTCCACGATAGATCGACAGCAAAAAAAAACACCATCATATTTGATTTTTCTTTGTAATTTGGACTAGGTGGTTATCATAGGCGGGGAAGCCAGCTCTGCCAACGAAGAAAAAAATCCAAGCAGCGGTTTTCAAGATATAGCCTCGTGCACTTTTCAGAAGAGAGCCGCCTAGAGTCGATATTGGGAGGCTCAAAAACCCTATTTGAAGGCGGAAAACCATTTTTTTTTTGTTATCTGGAAGAACATTGACTAGGCTTGAATCGTCTTCAAACTGAAATTCTACTTTCAATTGAGAAGTTATCCTGGTCACTCATAAAAAATAGGTCAAAGGGTCATGCGTCCAAAAAAAAAATCCGAGATTGCATAAATGTTCCTCGGCTCAGTGCAAGTTTCTTCAATATATAGGTTTGATGCCGTAACTATGATTGTGTGTGAAGTACGAGCCGCCAAATATAGCGAGCTGCTGAGTGACCTCCGAACAGTGCCCGAGGCTATATCTTGAAAACCGCTGCTCGGATATTTTTTCGTTGGCACAGCTGGCTTCCCCGCCTATGATAACCCCCTAGACCAAACTACAGGGAGAAATTAAATATGATGTTTTTACGATATTAGGAGGCTCAAAAATCTTAAAAGGAGGCCGAAAGCCAATTTTGCCTATTTGTCTATCTGAAAAAACATTGACCAGGCTTGAATCTTCTTCAAACGGAAATTTGACTTTCAATTGAGGAATTGACGTGGTCGCTCATGAAAAAATTGGTCAATCGGTCACGCGTCCCAAAAAAAAAATAGATAAAATCTAGATTGCAAAAATTTCCCTCGGTTCAATGCAAGTTCCTTCAATATATAGCTTTGATGTCGTAACTATGATGGTTTGTGAACTACGAGCCGGCAAATATAGACCAGCTGAGTGACCTTCGAAAAGTGACCGACGCTATATCTTGAAAACCGCTTCTCGGAAAATTGTTCAGTTGACACGGCTGGCTTCCCCGCCTATGATGACCCCTAGACCAAATTACAGCCAAAATAAATTATGGTGGCCTTGGTCGATCTATCGTGGAATGCCCGCGCCTGCCTTTATACCTGCCCAGCCTTTATACCTCCCCAGCTTTAATGTCTCCCCAGAATTTATACCTCCCCAGCCTTTATACCTCCCCAGCTATAATACCTCCCCAGCTTTAATACCTCCCAGCCTTTATACCTGCCCAGCCTTTATACCTCCCCAGCTTTAATATCTCCCCAGACTTTATACCTCCCCAGCTATAATACCTCCCCAGCTTTAATACCTCCCAGCCTTTATACCTGCCCAGCCTGTATACCTGCACAGCCTGTATACCTGCCCAGCCTTTATACCTGCCCAGCCTGTATACCTGCCCAGCCTTAATACCTGCCCAGCCTTTATACCTCCCCAACCTTTATACCTCCCCAGCCTTTATACCTCCCCAGCCTTTATACCTGCCTTTATACCTGCCCAGCCTTTATACCTCCCCAACCTGAATACCTGCCCAGCCTTTATACCTCACCAGCCTTTATATCTGCCTTTATACCTGCCCAGCCTTTATACCTCCCCAGCCTTTATATCTGCCCATCCCTATATACCTGCACAGCCTTTATACCTCCCCAGCCTTTATACCTGCCTTTATACCTCCCCAGCCTTTATACCTGCCTTTATACCTCCCCAGCCTTTATATCTGCCTTTATACCTGCCCAGCCTGTATACCTGCCCAGCCTTTATACCTGCCCAGCCTTTATACCTGCCCAGCCTGTATACCTCGCCAGCCTTTATACCTCCCCAGCCTTTATACCTGCCCAGCCTGAATACCTGCCTTTATACC
>JAXIVJ010019313.1:0-20060 GCA_036785665.1 Chirona hameri | reverse complement strand
ACCCAAGTTCCATCTTTTGGAATTAGTATATGAATGTTCTAGAAGAACGTGATATGTTAAGTCAGGCACCTCCTTCATGACCTATTGCCTTCCTTTAAATTCCTGTAGCTTTTATTAACACAACCTAATATAATAACATGTCTCAAGTAATGTCACAATTAAGTTCTAACGCAAATAATAATAAACGTCAAACTGTGCTTATTTATTAAACCTTTTGATGTCTTTGATACTGAATACTGCCGCTGAGTTTGCCCATTTTATCAACCCGGCCCTATTATTAATCGTGTCGTTCGTTGCAATACATGCTGCTTCGGTCGCTTTTCTATTCCTTTTAGTCTTACAGGAAGCCAAAATATCCGCCCCAGCCCAATTTGGTAGATGATTAGTATTCTCGACATGAACTACAAATGCACTATATTCCATATGGTGTCGTTTGTGCTCTTTAAGTCTCGTTTCCATTCCCCTACCAGTTTCACCTATATATATGATTTGCTACACGTCCCACATGGAACTTTGTAAATGACGCTGATGTCGTTATGCTGGGATGTTTTCTTTTGAGCTAGCATCTCTCCTAGTTTTCAAACCAGACGTCAGTGCTACTTTAATACCCGTCGTTTCGAGGTGATTCGCAATTGTTACGGCTATTTTGGAGTTAGGAATGGACATATATCGAACATCCTTCTTTCGGGTCTTTGCTGTCTTTGATTTGTTCCGAATAATCGTAGCTTTCCTTTTTAGATTAAGAAGTAGTCCTTTTGGATATTTAAGCTTCATGAAAGATAATATGATATGCTGAATTTCCTCATCGAGATATTCTTTGCTACATATGCGGAGAGCTGTAAGAAAGAACCCTAAAACTACCCCCACGTTTTACCCTATGGCTGTGTCCAGAGAAGAAGTGCACGTAATCTTCCCTGTTTGTAGGTTTCCGGTATACTTTGAATTTGACGTGATTTCCTGTTCGCACAATTTCTGTGTCAAGGAAAGGAATAGCGTCATGTTTGTCATGTTCTATAGTTAACTGGATTTTAGGATCTACTAAGTTAAGTTCGTGAAGCTTTTCCTTCAAATCCATGGTTTGTGGTGCTACTACTAGAATATCATCAACATACCGCACCCAGAGTACATCTACTCCCATTATCTTCTGATAATTATGCTTTTCTAGCCATTCCATGCATAAACATGTTGCGACCGGGCTCAGTGGAGATCCCATGGCAAGATCGCTATGTTGAATATACTCATCGGAATTGAACGTGAAGCCTCCGAAGTTCATGCAAATTGATAACAATTTTAAATAGTCATGATTTGCGAGCGGTAGCTGACTAGGATCGATACCGTCCACTACGCTTTTTATTGCTTTCAATGCACCTCCCACCGAAACATTTGTGAATAGTGACTTGACATCGAAGCTAGCTAAACATTTATCTGTAAAATCGACGTTTTGGAGTCTTCCCATCAGATCGTCGCTTTTTGCGTATGTGGGCATCGCTGACAGAACCTAGGGTACTTGATAGAGGTCTTGCTAATACTTTGCAAGTCGATGGTGGGCGCTGCCGATTCCTGACGTGATAGGACGCATCGGGATATTTGCTTTAAGTAGTTTCGGGAGACCTCGCATTCGTGGGGCGGCCGGCGCTTCTTCTAGCAGATGAAGAAGTTGCTTACCCTTCTCAGACCTTTTCAACACTTTTCTTGCCTCTTGATTGAATTTGTCGATGTCAAGTCACTATTCACAAATGTTTCAGTGAGAGGTGCATTGAAAGCCATCAAAAGCGTAGTGGACGGTATCGATCCTAGTCAGCTAGCGCTCATAGCAGGGGGCCGTAGTCCCCCGAGTCCCCTGCCCGCTTCATCCGGTGATGGCCCTGTACGGTTTAAAATTTAATTTAAGAGACGTCTTCTGCTGTGGGGGCTAGAAGTCCTCCATCATTAGCATCATCATTCATTCATTCATCATCATCATCATCATCATCATCATCATCATCATCATCATCATCATCATCATCATCATCATCATCATCATCATCATCATCATCATCATCATCATCATCATCATCATCATCATCATCATCATCATCATCATCATCATCATCATCATCATCATCATCATCATCATCATCATCATCATCATCATCATCATCATCATCATCACAGTCATCATTCATGGGTGCGTGATGATTACCTTTTCATGGGTAGGTGATGATTACCTACTCCGTCAGAAGCGATTGTATCTCTAAAAATCTTATAATAATTAATATAATGTCCATGTAAGTGACTGAAAGCATTGCAGGGGCACGGGAACTGCTTTGAAGTTGGGAGGGGGGAGTGAGAGCATTTTGAAGGGGCGCGGGAACTGCTTTGAAGTTGGGGGGAGTGAGAGCATTGCAGGGGCGCGGGAACTGCTTTGAAGTTGGGGGGGGGGGGGAAGTGAGAGCATTTTGAAGGGGCGCGGGAACTGCTTTGAAGTTGGGGGGCGTGGGAACTGCAGGGGCGCGGAACTGCTTTGAAGTTGGGGGGACTGCAGGGGCGCGGGAACTGCTTTGAAGTTGGGGGTGGGCGTGGGAACTGCAGGGGCGCAGGAACTGCTTTGAAGTTGGGGGGGGGGGCGACTTGCAGGGGCGCGGGAACTGCTTTGAAGTTGGGGGGAGGCGAACTTTTTGGCAATACTACGACACAAATTAAGACTGAAGAGAAGCAATGTGTACCGCTCTTTTCCATACCCAATGCTGCTTATTGCCAATAGTATGTCATATATTAAGGACATGGGTATCAATGTCATATAAGGAAATGGGTCGCCTAACAAGCAAAAACAAACTAGAGAAAATCTTGCAAACATGAAGAAGGAGCGACACTGGTAGTATGGTCACAAAAAGCCGGAGAAGCGGTGCTGGAGCTTTCACCGTGCCTGAATCCGGAACCGGCGGGCTTTACTGACTCCGAACCTGAGGTAGCTGATGAGGTGATGTGCCGGGCTCGCAACGTGCGAGTACCATACTTGCTTCAACCGAGTTATGCTATGCCGTATTTTACGGTGTTATGGTCAATGTTTCAGGTACATTTTTCATTATTAATTTATCGTTATACGGTCGTACTCAACCAAGTGAGCTGGCAAACTAATGCATTTAGAACCCACGCATCTTTCAGATAATTTTGTTTTCTACTTATATATAAGTTAGTTATTTAGTTAGTTATTTTGTTTGTTAGTTAACTGTCGCCGAATTAAGGTTCACTAACACGCGCACTGCGGGGGGTTTGCGCCAACCACGAACTGCCCGGGGGAGGGGGTGATTTCCACACCCCACCCCCCAAGATCTAAAAAAACACGCAACGTAGCGACAAGCGAAAAACGGTGCAATAGCTCGAGCTCGAGCTTAGCTCGAGACAAGCTCTATCGAAAGTACTTAGGTCATTTTTAGGTCAGGTCAATGTTGAGGTCACCAGAGGTCACCAGAGGTCACCAAAGGTCACCAAAGGTTAAATTCCGGCGATATGTATATGAGTGTACTTGATAAAACCGTCTATATCTCGATAAATGAAACAGCTAGCGACTCGCGGAAAAAAACGTTCGAAAGAGAATTGATTTTTTCTTTGCTGTCTTTTTTAGGTTGTTTAGGTTTGTTGCTGATTTTTTTAAAGTTCCATCAGGATTGACATAAGGTCAATAGTTAGGTCATATGGTCAATAGTTAGCCATTTAATTTGAAACATTCAAATAATTGACGAATTTATTTTTTAAGAAATAACTTTTGACAAACGCACGATCGAGTTAAAACAGATTTCACCATTGTGTTTCTCTCGTCGAGACACATCGAATGATATATTGGGTGACCTAGTTAGGCCATATACAAAAATTGGCCTGACCAGTTCAGCATCAACTTGTACACCATGTGATTCGTCTGGACAAGCCGATTACAATGGTGAAAACCTCATTGCTCTACCTTGATTTGGTAAAGAGTTATTGATGAAAACCATACGTGATCTGGGGGGTCACCTGAGTTGACCTCGTAGAGGTCAAAGAACAAAAATGTGGCATAGTGCTTTGCATTTGGCACAAGAGTGGTGGATATGGTAAAAATGGTAAAATGTAGCCATTTCCTATAGATTTATACGTGTTTTCTTTTTTCCCCATTGACTTATAATGGGAGGTCACGAAATTGACCTGACATTAGGTCACCGATATATAAACAATCGAGATAACCGAATTGTAGGTACTTATCACCTGATAACATCCTGTGAGTTTCAAACCGTTTGGTCAATCACTTTGGCTGTGGCACAACCGCAAACATTTTGGAGGTGGGGTCACTAGACTTGACCTGGTGACCTGACCTGAGATGACCCGAGGTAAAAAAAAATCACACCGTATGGGTAATTTATGCCCACACGATTGTGCCCAATTTCGCGACGCTGCGCGCCGCCGTTGAAAATCCAGTGACAATGCCCTTGTTCTTATACAGAGTCGAGTGTTCGTGTGAAAAGTTTGGGGCGGGGGGGGGGGGGGGGGGGGGTCGCCCCAACTCCAAAGTTGGGGGGGGGGCGATTTGCCCCCATTACCCCCACGGTTGCCACGCCCCTGGAGCATTGCACACAGCAAGACAAAGGCAGACCATAGCGCCCTAGATTTGGCCTCTCTTTACCGACCTTGCAACCGACCCTGATCACCTTATCGTCTTATCGACCATCACCTCTCCCTGCATTAAGATCCCTATATCCGCTATTGATCTACTGATAATCTACTGATCTGTTCAGACCGTCACTGAGCCCCCCCCCTAACTCTGCCGCGCTCAAGTGTGTCCGGGAGGGAGGTGGTCGTCGATCGGATGACGGATCGGGTCGTCAATAGGATCGGATCAGCAGCCCAGATTGTGGATAACCGCGCTGCGATACAGGGTTCGCTGGCGCCCAGTGGTCAGTGCTGTCGACTTGGACGCTATCGATTTGACTGGGACGCAGTTCAAGGTGGATTCACTTCCGAGTGGATTCACTGGGTGGGTTCATTTTAGGGTGGATGCACTGGGTCGACTCATTTCAGGGTCGACTCACTTCAGTGTGGGTTCATTTCAGGTTTAATTCATTTCAGGGTGCACTCATTGGGTGCACTCGCATGGTGGGTTTACAGAATTGAATCATTCGATGGGCTTTTCTTCTAACATATGTACATCTCATGATTGAAAAAGAGCGAGCTCAGCCCGAAGTGAAGGCGAGAGGGTCCATTTGATTTTCAGATTGGTTTAGCACAGTAAAACACAGTTTAGCCAGATTGGTTTAGCACAGCACAGTTTCAGCCATCAGTTTAGCACAGTAAAAATACCTACCATGCATAAAAACATCTATTGCAATAATGAATCTGCATTATACAGGTCTGAACCCGAGACAGGCGCAGGTCTACGGAAAACAACCGCAACCCCGTCCCGAGCCCTCAACACCTACCTTATGGAGAATCTTCTCACCACCCATACCCCCCCCCCCCCCCCCCCTGAGCCGATGGCACATGCGAAGTATCCCTGAAGGATCCTGAAGGATCTCAAAAGCACATACATTTCCTTGGAGAACATCGCTCCTCAACACCCGTCCTGACTCCATACCTGTCCTTGGGAGAACCACCTGTCCTTGGGGCAACCACATGTCCTTGGGAGAACCACCTGTCCTTGGGAGAACCACATGTCCTTGGGAGAACCACCTGTCCTTGGGAGAACCACCTGTCCTTGGGAGAACCACCTGTCCTTGGGAGAACCACATGTCCTTGGGAGAACCACCTGTCCTTGGGAGAACCACCTGTCCTTGGGAGAACCACCTGTCCTTGGGAGAACCACATGGCCTTGGGAGAACCACCTGTCCTTGGGAGAACCACCTGTCCTTGGGAGAACCACATGTCCTTGGGAGAACCACCTGTCCTTGGGAGAACCACCTGTCCTTGAGAGAACCATCTGTCCTTGGGAGAACCACCTGTCCTTGGGAGAACCACATGTCCTTGGGAGAACCACCTGTCCTTGGGAGAACCACCTGTCCTTGGGAGAACCACATGTCCTTGGGAGAACCACCTGTCCTTGGGAGAACCACCTGTCCTTGGGAGAACCACCTGTCCTTGGGAGAACCACCTGTCCTTGGGAGAACCACCTGTCCTTGGGAGAACCACCTGTCCTTGGGAGAACCACCTGTCCTTGGGAGAACCACATGTCCTTGGGAGAACCTCCTGTCCTTGGGATAACCTTGTCCTCGCCACATTCTCCCTGAGGCCATAACCTCATCTCCTGTGGAGAACCTTCTCCTCCTGGTCCTATTCCACCTCTCCCTGTGGAGAACTTGGTCCCCTCCTGAGCCTCGCCTGAGCCCACATATCCCACTGAGGAGAACCTTACCCATCCGTACCCTTCCTGACCCCACAGCATACTTCCCCTGTGGAGAACCCTGCCCCCTGGCCACCCATATCACCCATATCACCTTACACACTGGGCCCAATACCTCCCCTGTGGAGAACCTTGCCCGTAGGGTCCCGCACCTGCCCTTTGTAGAACCTTGCCCTCCCTCCTCCCCCACCTGGGACCCGCACCTCCTGTGTAGAACCTTGCCCCCCCCCCCCCCCCGTACCCGGCGCTGAGAGTCGATCGGCCATGTTTAATCCGTTTAATAACGTCGTGACGTCAGAGGTCGACTCTGTATCTTATCTGGGTACCTGCTCGACACGCCGGCGGCCGTTATCTGTGTCCGAAGCGGGAGCAGGGAGCGGCCGAGTCGCGGCAGTTCAGCGTCTGTCGCGTCCGTCTGCCGACGGTGCAGTGGAGCGGAGCGGACAGACTGACGGTCTGGACGCTTATTGGCTGGCGAGTGGGAGGTTAGACTGTGCCGGAGTGCTCTGGAGTGAAGGTAGACTGTGCCGGAGTGCTCTGGAGTGAAGGTAGACTGTGCCGGAGTGCTCTGGAGTGAGAGGTTAGACTGTGCCGTAGGACACGGGAGTGAAGAAGGGAAGACCGTGTCGGATTGGACGACAGAGGGACGGATAAGAGGGAGTGTCGCGGTGTGGAGAAGAGACAGGGGATCGGGAGGACAGGAGGGAGGACGCCGTAAGGGAGGACGCCGTGAGGACAGGAGGACTGCGTGAGGGAGGACGCCGTGAGGACAGGAGGACTGCGTGAGGAGGAGAGGACATGGCGGGCTGGGCCAGGGCTGTCCTGCCGCTGCTGCTGCTGAGTGTCGTCTGTCGAACCACAGGTAGGTCAGCAGGTGACGGTATCGAAGGATCACGATATGTCGGAAAGAAAGGCGGATCACGGATCAGCGAGCAGCAGTCATTACGGATCGCACGGATCAGTGAGCAGCAGTCATTACGGATCGCACGGATCAGCGAGCAGCAGTCATTACGGATCGCACGGATCAGCGAGCAGCAGTCATTACGGATCGCACGGATCAGCGAGCAGCAGTCATTACGGATCGCACGGATCAGCGAGCAGCAGTCATTACGGATCGCACGGATCAGCGAGCAGCAGTCATTACGGATCGCACGGATCAGCGAGCAGCAGTCATTACGGATCGCACGGATCAGCGAGCAGCAGTCATTACGGATCGCACGGATCAGCGAGCAGCAGTCATTACGGATCGCACGGATCAGCGAGCAGCAGTCATTACGGATCGCACGGATCAGCGAGCAGCAGTCATTACGGATCGCACGGATCAGCGAGCAGCAGTCATTACGGATCGCACGGATCAGCGAGCAGCAGTCATTACGGATCGCACGGATCAGCGAGCAGCAGTCATTACGGATCGCACGGATCAGTGAGCAGCAGTCATTACGGATCGCACGGATCAGCGAGCAGCAGTCATTACGGATCGCACGGATCAGCGAGCAGCAGTCATTACGGATCGCACGGATCAGCGAGCAGCAGTTATTACGGATCGCACGGATCAGTGAGCAGCAGTCATTACGGATCGCACGGATCAGCGAGCAGCAGTCATTACGGATCGCACGGATCAGTGAGCAGCAGTCATTACGGATCGCACGGATCAGCGAGCAGCAATCATTACGGATCGCACGGATCAGCGAGCAGCAGTCATTACGGATCGCACGGATCAGCGAGCAGCAGTCATTACGGATCGCACGGATCAGCGAGCAGCAGTCATTACGGATCGTCGCGCTTGATGTGGATCAGCACTTGCGCCACATGTGAACCAAATAATTCACTCGATCTTAAAAAGTGGACCATTTTCCCTGACATACTCTTTTATTTTTGCGTGTCTTTAAACTAGTACCTATATTAATGAGGAAACGTCAAAAGTAATGCTGATAACTGCTTTAAGCAGTGTACACAATACCTGAAAATAGTTACAATATATAGTTACACACCGTTAGCTCACCAGCGCGTATTCATGCTGGCATTGTTTGGGGAGACAAAATTACCTGTTAACCTGATGAACCATTAACCCATTAACATTTGTTTGGGAATACAAACGGGAAACTTACCTGATGTGCTCTGATACTCTGATGTGTTTATTTGTGTTTTATTTTCTTCAGGAGCGGTTCCGACCTGGGATGATCCGATCATCACGGCAAATACAACGGACCCGTTTATCAAGGCCTTCGATGAACCGAATGCAGTAATAACAATCTACGAGGATGTTCCTGTTGGCCACCAGATCGCAGTTCTGCATATTATTGCACAATCAGGTTGGTTGCTCTACTTGCTTCTGCCTGACCCACTTTGCACATGTTGACGTTGCTCAAACTGAAACATCATAATTTATCCAATAAGTCTGCTGTTTACCTTTGAAGTAGGTTACTATTTATTACCATGGTACCAGGATAACTAATTACCAGGATAACTAATTTTGCATTTGCCATTCAGACATACTGCTGCAAAAAGCAGATACAAAACTGCAAATAATATTATTTGGGGACCAAGTCCCAAAAACATTCTCACACAATTTTGAGAACTTGCACATCAGATTTCGCCTCCTTATGCATTAATGGCTAATTACAAATCTTTTAAATATAAACTTTATTTTGCAAAAGTTGCCTGCTCAATGTCGATACACACATACATACTTTTTAATCAGGAAAGGTATGTCGATTTCCCTCTCATTTCAGGCATTTTGGGCACGCATGGCCCCAGTACAGTGGCCCCCTTGGATCTACCAGTGATCCAAGGGGCTGTCACACTATTTAATTCACACTATTTAATTAAAACAGACAGACAGTGAAACTAAAAGGTCTTAATAATGAACAATTTGTGTATTAACCCGCGCCCCGGTGGGCCTCTGAACCACCTTCACCCTGGTGGGGGGTTGTCAAAAGAGGGGGTGGTGCCCCCCCCCCCCCTCTAATTCGAAAACTAAAAGGGCTAGAAAGACGCAGAAAAAGGGGGGAAAAGGCGTTCGCAAGCTCTTGACAAGGACATTCGAATTTACTTCGGGTATTTTTTAGCTCAGGTCAATACTAAGGTCACCAGAGGTCATCAAATGTCAGATTTTCCAGTATTAGGACATCGCTTCGAACACCCCCTAAATATCTCGGGAACTATGATTGCTAATAACAAACGGAAAACAAAGCAATCGAAAGCTCTTGAAAAATAGAATGAAGCTTGGTGTCCTCAGATTTTAGCTCAGGTCAATAGTTTAGGCTCCAGAGGTCATCAAAGGTCAAGAGCGCATTTTTGCAGTTTTTCGTGAATAATGTTTTAGCAGTTAAACATAGAGCAGAACTGTTAACACCATCGTGTTTGTCTCGTGAAGGCACTCGAAACATATTAATGTGACTTGATTAGGTCAACTTAAAAAAATTGATCTCAGGTCAAGGTCATTTGGTGACCCAGGAAAGACATGTTACATATGGGACGACGCGACTCGACGAGACAAGCACAGTGGTGTCATTTTCACGTCTCTATCTTTATTCTATCAAGTGTTATTGGCAAAAACATGTTGGAGACCTCAGATGACCACAGCTGACCTTGCAGAGGTCACTGAGCAACAATTGCACCTGGGTCATCAAGAAATGAGCTAAATGATATGATTCTGAAATAATTGGCTTGATGCAATGCATATTCTCTGAAAAGGAAGCATTTGTGTATTTTCCCATTCACTTATAATGAATGGGGAGGTCAGGAAATTGACGTGATTTTAGGCCACACATTAAAAAAAACGAGATTAACGAATTGTAGGTACTTATGACCTTATGAAATCTTGCAAGTTTCAAATCTCTCGGACAAACACTGTGGCTTTGGTACGACCACAAACAATTTTTTTAGGTAAGGTCACTTCACGTAACCTGGTGACCTGACCTGTGATGACCTGAGGTCAAAACTTTTAGACAATGTGGGTGAGCTTGAGACAATGTGAGCTTGAATAGCTGTACTAACTTTGGCGGCGCTGTGTGTCGCTGCTTTCCCGCTATTCTCGAAAAACCTCAGGTGGGGGGGGGGGGGGGGGGAGGGGTCAAAATGACCCCACCAGGGCGAGGGAGGAACCGTCGGTTAGCTTATTATGTTAAAGGGAATATTTCGCCTTTGTATTGGTTTTGAACTGATAGCCATTATCTTTGGCCGTTATTGAAATGTCGAAATACTAAGGTCATTTTCCCCAGAACTTTTCCGTTTTTAAGCAATTTAATTTCTCATTTGCAAAATGGAGTCCAAGCTAGTGCCGCCGCTGATTGGCTGACAGCCACTTTGTCAGCCAATCAGCGGCGGTCTATAGCTCAATTATGACGTCATCATCCTAAATTTAAAACCTTAATTTGTATAAAGTTAAGTGACTTTTCGAGAGATAAAGAACTCACCATCGTTTTCAATAGCACTTACTTCATATTTTCGACTACAACCAGCGTATAATTGACAACTTTCAGACAGATGAAACATTTCCTTTAACCCGAGCGCCGTGCCGGTGCTCGGCGCCACCTTCGCCCTGCCGGGGGGGGGGGGGGGGGGCGTTTCGACGCCCCCTCGAACTTGGCTCCTATGGGACGTAGACAAAACAGAAAACAAAGTTTGAAAGCTCGTCAAGAAAACTATTTTGGACATTTTGTTTATCAGGTCAATTTTGAGGTCACGAAAGGTCAGCAAAGGTCAGATTTCCAGTTTTAGGACTTCGCATCGAAGACCCCCAAATATCTCGGGAACTATGATAGCTAGGAATAAACGTGAAAAACAATCGAAAGCCCTTGAACAATGCAATCGCACTTAGGGTTCACATTTCAGCTCAGGTTAATAGTTAAGGCTCCAGATGTCATCATATGAAAAAAGGCAATTGTTGCCAAAACTGTTTTCACAAATAACTGTTTACCTAATAAAGATAAGGGAATAAGTTTAAGGCCATCGTGTTTGTCTCGTGAAGGCGCTTCGAATCATATTCATGATGACCAGGTTAAGTCAACTTCAAAGTTTGACCTCAGATCAGGGTCAAATGGTGACCCAATTAGGTCTTATTGCACATTAGTAAACGTGCATCGACGAGACAAACACGAGACAAACACAAAAAAAGGGACAGTTTCACTTCTCTAGCTTGCTGTTGTCGAGAGTTATTGACAACAAAGTGTTGGTGACCTCGGATGACCTCGGCTGACCCTGTAGTGGTCACTAAACACAAATTGCACCTGGATCATCAAGATAATGATATATGATAACATGATCCACAAGGAATTGGGCTGATATCATGCGTATCCCCAGAATAGGAAACATTTTAATATTTCCCCATTGACTTATAATGGGAAGGTCACAAAATTGCCCGACCTTAGCCCACACAGCGATGACCTACGTTACGCTACAGTATGGTTTTTGGTAACCCGTAGCTTAATAAATCGTTCCGTAGCGTAATCGAAACATTTCGTAGCGTACTACCGAAAACTATTTAAATAACGTAACTGCTACGCAAAGGTATTTCGTAGCATATCGCCAAAATCGCCCTCGGGCAAACATTGCCCTCCCCCTCCCCGACATTTAAGGAGGCCCCCATACAAACAAAGGGAGACTCCTTGCAAATATACCTAAATACTGAGCAGTTTCAAAATACATAGACCATAGGAATGAGTTTAGAGTCGCCCATTAAAATAACAACTGGGAGATGTTCGAGGAGGCACCTAAAAGATAAGCGTGACAAGTTCCAAGGAGGAGCATATTTTAGCATACAATTGAGGCAAACTAAAAAAAAATAACACAAGCTCCAAATAGCCCCTAAGAGATTGCCGCCACAAGCACCAAGAAGGCCACGAAAAGACAGTCGAGACAAGCTTCCAAGATTCCCTTAAAAAGACAACCTATATAGCTTCCACAGAGACCCTTTCGGCAATAACTGGGAAAGTTATTCATGGGATACTTCAGAGAAAGCTTCTTAAAGCACAACTTAATTCCGAGGAGGCCCCTGGGAAGGCAGTCGGGAATATTTGTTTTAGGCACCCACGAAAATAACTGGGAAGTCCTTTTCTCAAATGAGGCCTCTGATTTTGGTATGCCAATCCCCCCCCCCCCCCGACACAAATCCGTAGCGTTGCCCTAGAAATCATATGTTGTTGATGGTAACGGTTATATTATTGGTACCATATGAGTATACAGCTGATGGAGAGAAGAAAAAAAAACACCATAGGCAATTGAGGCAAACTAAAAAAAAACACAACAATATCGCTCGCAACAATATCGCGAACCTCTTTGGGGCATCTTGGGAGCTTGTCTCGGCTGTCTTTCCGCGGCCTTCTTGGTGCTTGGTGCTCAGCCTTATTGTCATGTTCTAACCTCTTATGGATCGGTGGTTATATTACCGTTAAGTTCCTCTGTAATTAATACGCCATATATTATTGATTTAACTCGCCGTTAACTGGCGTCTCAGCCAGACTGGTTATTGATTTAACTTTTTGGAACGATTCAATCGCGATTAATTTTAGAACCTGAATGATTCAATCACCGTTCGATTCATGGATAACATTTGAGAATTGATTCTTTCCAATGCAATTTTTTTAATCGATTCACGTTTGCTTCAACATTTAAATATATATGTTAAATTTATGTAAAATCAATAAAAACGGAAACCTACATATTATGATCATTAAAACATTGTTACAGCAATCATATTTCAGTATAAATTAATGTAGCCACTGGGACTGCATTGTATTTGCGCAATTTACCATGTGCACTTGAATCGTTAAGAATCGTTAAATCTTTTGATTCAATCAGCCTTGATTCCATGCGGGTTTTGATTCAATCACGATTCATGAATAAACAAATCTGGTGGTGAATCGATTCTGTTTTTATTCAAGGGATTTTCATTGAACGATTTCAATCGATTTCATCAGAGTCGAATCAATAACCAGTCTGAGACTCTCAGCCGAAAGTTGTTGACTGCGGGGCAAATATTACTCCTCAGTCGAGACGCGTATACTGTTTGTCACAAACGTTTTGAAAATCCAAGAAAATAGTTTTGCACCAAATGTAGTGTGCTATTTTTTACGTTCTTTGAGAATGCAAAAAGCCAAAACTTATACGGTATATTTTAAGTTTAACCCGCGCGGCGCTGGGGGGGTAAATTTTACCCCCCCCCCCCCCCCCCCCTCCCGGATGTTCTCCATAACTTGACAACTATGACAGATATCAAAGTGAAACTTACGGTAGCTTATGGTGCATTAATTCTACGTCTTCTGCCATTTTTGTTGTTAAATTCGTGAAAATTTGTGGCAGATAATGACGTTTTAGTGACGTCATGCCATGTCATTTTTTTTTTGTGAAAAAACGTTAAATGTTTTAAAAATCGTAGAAAACAGCGTGTTACTGCAAATTGCAAATAAAAGGCGTCAAAAGAAGGGAAATAACATTGTCTTTGACATGGCTATCTCAGATTTTCAAACTTTTTGATTTTTGACCCCCAAAAATGCAAAAAACTGATTTTTGGGGAAGAATTTCCACAAATTTTTGTTTGAAGATTTAAAAAAAAAACAGAAGATATATTAGAGAACCGAGTATGAACGATGTTCAAACCAAATTTCAAAGCAATTTCTTTATTTTTGACTGACTTATGGCTCTCTAAGAACAAGTAACTCATGACGTCATTTTTTTTAATTGCGTTTTTTGGCTTTTACTGACCAGATACAGACAAATAAATACCACCACTGTATTTCGAAGACAAAACTAGTCTAGAAACATGCAATGTTTATTTAGATTAATCAATTTCAAATTTTGACCTTATTGTGACCTGACCTTGACCTGAGGACGATTATATGGTGTCAGGCTGTGAAAATGGCTGCTTCTATCGAATTATACGTGTAAAATAACCCATACAACATGTGTCGTATGGCTTTCGTAGACCTGTGACCTTGTGTGACCTGACCTTGACCTTGACCTTTTCTTACAATTTCACTTTTACTTATGCGGGAAATGCATTATACACTCTGGAGCACTTTGTGAGATAATAGTTGCAATATAAGGCTTTGGATGGAAAGTATAGCCCAAAAACTCAAATACTTACATTTTACATTTCACCTGACCGTGACCTGACATGTGACCTTATTTTAAGAATTTCGAGTATGCATTCGATTCTTCTCGTTGAGAGCTTGCGATCGCCGCATTGCGCGTCTCGCTGCGGTTATTGGTTCGGAAGATACGAGGGGGGGGGGTAAAATTTACCCCCCCCCCAGCGCCGCGCGTTCGGCTGGAGACCCCAGCGCCGCGCGGGTTAACTTAGTTTCCATCAAACTCGTAGATAGTGACGTCACTAAATTTGCAGTATCATACAAGAAGTTCTCGAAATCTTTATAAGTTTGAAATACTTTGAAAATACTTTGAAATACTTTGAAATACTTTGTAATACTTTTAAATACTTTATAATACTTTGAAATACTTTGTAATACTTTGAAATACAGTTTGATTTTTTTTTATATAAATCTAGTCGGATTATCTTGAGAGGACGGAATTCCGAGGACAGGTCCCGCGCTAAGTAGAGCTTATTGTTCAGCCCCTGACCCCACCATCAGACCTCGCAATTCCTTGTAACCGGCGGGATTTAGAACCGAAAGTTTTACGCGCCCGAACATACCTGGACAAAGTCCGCCCCGACCTCTGGCCAGGGGCGCAGCCAGGGGGGGTGGGCAAGGGGGCAATTGCCCCCCCCCCCTTACGGGTCACAGGGGACCCCGCCGAGATTGGCCCAGATACCATTTGCATTAGCTAAATGGCTTTCAAAAAGTCACAGAGGAACCCTCAAACCAGGCATGGGTCACTCTGGTGCATGTCAAGGGCCCTCAGAGACACTGAAGGGCTTTCGAAGCCGGCCCAGGGGGCCTCTTGGACATGTTCAGGGGCCATTCAGCCCACCTATGGGCCCAAAAAACTGCCCAGGGACCTTTCGTGCATGCCCTGGGGCCCATTGAACCCACTTAAGGTCGCACAAACATGCCCAGGGACCTTTCGTGCATGCCCTGGGCCCATTGAGCCCACTCAGGGGCCCCAAAAACCTGCCCAGGGGCCTCTAGAGCATGTACACTTGTCCAGGGGCCAATTGAGCCCACCCACGGTCCAACAAACCTGCCCAGTGGCCTCTCGAGCATGTCCAGGGGCCCATTGAGTATGTTCAGGGGCCTCTCGAGCCTGGTCAGGGGCCCATTATAGTCTGTTCGGGGGCCTCTCGAACCTGCCCAGGGGCCATTAGAGCCTGCCCAGAGGCCCATTAAGTCTGTTCAAGGGCATCTTGAACCTGTCTAGGGGCCATTAGAGTCTGTTCAGGCGCCTCTCGAGCTTTCCCAATGGTCCATTGATCCTGTTCAGGGGCCTCTCGAACCTGCCCAGGGGCTATTAGAGTCTGCTCAGGGGCCTCTCGGCTTGCCAAGGGGCCATTGAGTATGTTCAGGGCCCTCTCGAGCTTATCCAGAGGGCCATTGAGTCTGAGAACGGGGCCTTCGAGCCTGCCCAGGGGTTGCTAGCCGTCGCCTGGAGCGCCTGCTATAGCTGGAGCGCCTGCTAGCCGTGGTCGGCGCGGTCATAATGAACGGTAATGTGCTGTACTCTGACCCACCTGGTGCCATGTTTTCTTGGGTTTAAAAATGGTAATTTGATAAGTCTGATGCGTTTTTTTAATTCGGGGGGGGAGGGGGGTGTGGTAGCACAAAACAATTTTTAAAAATATCCTCTCGGGAGAGTGTGCGCTGCAATATTTGTCAGCCAGGGGCGTCGCCGACGGGAGGGTCGGGGGGAGGTCTGGGGAAACTTCCCCCACTTTTAGAAGGCGAGAAAGGGGGTCGCCCCCCCCCCCCCCCACACACACACACGCACACACATTTAATCGTAAAAACTCCCTTTACAGTGCAGTCAAAATCCAACTATATCTAGTGTCAAAAACTGGAAATTTTCGCGCCGCTTCGCGGCATGACACAAGTTTCGCAATTGCTTATACAAATTTGGAAAATGGGAAAAAATAATTTCATTAAGTGTCTAGCAGAGGCTCTCCTTGGCGGTAATTGCTGGCCACAGGACCCATTCCCTTCATACAATATTCACTTTTAAGTTTCAATCAGGCTACATGTTTAGCTAGTCTGCCAAGTTCCGAAAAAGGCGACACGAACGCAAAGACGAGGGGATCGGCACCCGCAAGCTGCTCCAGCGGTGCCCAATTTCCTGGGCCGAAGAGCTAATAGTGGAAATAGGCCAGGACCATCTCCCCAAGCCATCTCACCTCACGGTCTGGTTCCAATATTAACATTTCGTTTTCCAGGACCTAAAATTAACATTTTCACGCCGTTTCGCGGCGTCACATCGGTAGTCATCGTCATAACAAAGCCATAGTCATTGTCATCGGTTCGTCGTAACGCTTAATTGAATTAATAACATTTTTAGCTTATTATCCTCTGCAAGGCCCACCCCACCGCCTATATTTCTGGGTTTTATCAGACAAAACCGTAAAAATTTCGCGCCGCTTCGCGGCGCTAACTAACAAGTACATACCTACCTACTATAACCTGAAAATCCACATAAAAAATGCTGCAAAAGCTTAAATACACGTATCAAAATGAGAGTACATTTTTTCGTCATTTCAGCCGCCCCCACACTCAAAAGCCGACCCCCACCTGTTGTCAGCTAAGATATGTTTTCTCTCCTGTACGTAACATTACAAATTAGTAATGCGCTCAGTACAATGCCTACTGAGGGCCCTGGTCCAATCCAGCTCATCAAAAGTAGACGAAGGCAAATTGTTGAAAAGGGGCCTCACAAAATAAAGTGGCCGAAATCCGTAGACTTTTTCATATCCAGGGGTATTTTTTTAGGTGGGGGCCTCTCCCAGGGGCTTCCCCCCCCCTACCGAAGGTCTGGCTGCGCCCCTGCCTCTGGCATCACCTGACCCTGAACGCGACTGCTGCCACCGGCCGCTGTGTCTGGATATAAATTAGTTATGGCCTTTGCACCAATTATTTTCACTAATGATGATGCTTTGTGTTAGGAATATTTTCGCAACTGTCTGTCACGAAAGAAATACATGGCGACTGGTTGATAGGCAAAGTTAGAAATCTGGATGAAAAAGACATTTCACTTTATCTACACCGTTACAGCTATCAAGTTGATTATAATCCTGATATCTTGTGTATCGTAGTGTGATACATTCCAAGCTACGTTTAATACAAAATAGCGCAATCGGTAACGTAGCAAAATATAACGTAACGTAATTCGGTAGCGTAGCTTTGGCCCGAAACACAAACGTAGCGTAGCGTAGTTCCGTAGCGTAGCGTATAGCGTAGGCCATCACTGAGTCCTTAGGTCACCGATATAAAAAAAATCAACGAATTGTAGGTACAGGTCTCCACGAAATTAGTGGTAGGTTTGATAAAACGACATTTTTACGTGCAGCGTTATCCCGTTCAAAATATGTTAGATATATCCGTATTAACATGTCTCAAATGTCATGAGGCTTGAGTGTCGTGATTGAGACATGTTAATACGGATATATGTAACACATGTCATAAGACATGAGTGTCATGATTGAGACATGTTAATACGGATATATGTAACATATTTTGAACGGGATAATGCTGCACGTAAATTTTTTATCACACCTACCACTAATTTCGTGGAGACCTGTACCTATGACCTTATAAAATCCTGTAAGTACGAAATCGATCGGCCAAAAACTGTGGCTGTGGTACGACCGGAAACTTTCTTGGAGTTGGGGTCACGTGAACTGGCCTGGTGACCTGACCTGAGATGACACGAAGTCAAGAATTTCACACTATGTGGGTAATTGATACCCAAACACCTGTGCCAAAACGGTGTCGCTGCGCGCCGCCGTTTTTCCGCCATCCTCGAAAAACCTGAGGGACGCCCCCCCCCCCCCCCCCGGTACGGCGCGGGTAGTCAGTTAGGTATATATGTTTGTCATTGCACCATTTCCAATATGATCATGGAATTCATGTGTGGAAGTGTGTTGTGGTAAACAGTTTATTAATGTTAAGTGTTGTTACCAACTGTTCCTTGACAACAATAACAATATCATACGGGCACATATAAAAAGAAAGATCAAGTAGGCATTGATAACCGTTAAATTATAACAAAACCAACACAGTGGAAGTAAGTTAATGTGATGAAAATGTACCCCCAAAAGCCAGTAGCTTCGCCTTTTTCCACCTTCACAATTCTTGGCTAAGGCCAACTTTGGTATTCGTTTGAGGTGTACCCGTAAACCTAGCTCCTTTTTTAAGAGTATTGTAGGTACGTACATGATGAAGCTGTCACTTACCTATCCGGTTATTTCTGCCTCAGGGGACGATGTGACTGTGACACAGGTCAGCACGGAAGACATTCTGCTGAGCTTCGATGGGACCAACACGGAGCAGAACGTGTACACTCAGAGTGCCCTGGACCGCGAGAAGACGGTGAGTAAGAGCGCTAAGATGGAGCTGCAGGGTTGGAACTGTATCCTGAAGAGCAGATATGCAACTTGTAATCCTAATTTGTAGATAACAAACTGTATTATATGCGTGCGCATGCGGCCTCTGGTATGGACACTCCACAACCAGACAGGCGGTGACCCATCGCCCTCCGGCGTCAATACCGTGACCCCGTGACCTGTATATCATATACAGGCGGTGACCTATGGCCCTCCGGCGTCCATACCGTGACCCCGTGACCTGTATATCATATACAGGCTGTGACCCATCGCCCTCCGGCGTCAATACCGTGACCCCGTGACCTGTATATCATATACAGGCGGTGACACATCGCCCTCCGGCGTCCATACCGTGACCGTGTGACCTGTATATCATATACAGGCGGTGACCTATGGCCCTCCGGCGTCCATACCGTGACCCCGTGGCCTGTATATCATATACAGGCGGTGACCCATCGCCCTTCGGCGTCAATACCGTGACCCCGTGACCTGTATATCATATACAAGCGGTGACCCATTGCCCTCCGGCGTCCATACCGTGACCCCGTGACCTGTATATCATATACAGGCGGTGACCCATCGCCCTCCGGCGTCAATACCGTGACCCCGTGACCTGTATATCATATACAGGCTGTGACCCATCGCCCTCCGGCGTAAATACCGTGACCTTGTGACCTGTATATCATATACAGGCGGTGACCCATCGCCCTCCTGCGCCAATACCGTGACCCCGTGACCTGCAGATCACAAACTGGAGCACCACTCGGATCAACTATATAAGCCAGTCTTTATTCCAACTCTGCATGTATTCAATACTTATTAATACGTTTGATGCGATGCAAAATATGTTCCAGCAACTGTAGTCTATCGCGACCAGCCGCGGAAAGTGGGAAACCATCCTCATTTTCACGTCGAGTCATGCGGCATACGTACAACATTTTCTGAAATGTTACAAACGTCATAGTGATGGAGGTGAAAGCCAAAGAGCCAAATAGAGCTGCAGCTTAATCAAACACTTCTTTGCCCTGACACGTCAGTTTACTTCCTGCCTAAGACCCGACACAGGGCCCGCTGCAGGCTTCAGTACAGATCAGTCCCGGGGCTTCAATTTACTATATATTCTGACTCTGTTTTAATATATCGTCAATGATTATCTCCTGACGTTCTCTTTTCTTTAAGGATTCCATAAGTATAGCAGTGCAGCTAAATGGAGGAAGTACCAACTACTTT
>JAXIVJ010019312.1:0-20062 GCA_036785665.1 Chirona hameri | reverse complement strand
ATATATATATATAGGGATAACCCGATTTCTGCGCTGGAAGCGGGCTGCATTCGCGGAGCAGCCTCGAACATCGCCTTTACATAATTGGATCGGGGTTGTCAGTAGTCATATTTCGACAGCCGTACCCGCTATTTCGTAAGCGGCAGCGAACACCCAATGACGAAAGTAGCCTTCATAAAAGGAAGGCTAATGTAACTCACAACCAGCAGCAGAGACCAAGATATGAAACACAATTCTCCATTCCATTTCCTCCAGGAACTAACATGTCGGAGTTGTATCGCAACGTGACATTCCAGCGATCTATGTACGTAAATCTAGCGTAATCTGTCAAAAGGGAGGGGGATAGTCACACCCTGGACATTTCAGCGCTCGACTTGGTCCTACCGCAGCGTCACAGATGGTCACCGACACAGACCAGTCTCTAACCCTGAACGCTCCCCAGGCTGCCCTATGGTGAGGTTACGGCTGTCCTATGGTGAGGTCACTGCTACCCTATGGTGATGTCACTGCTGCCCTATGGTGAGGTCACTGCTACCCTATGGTAAGGTCACTGCTGTCCTATGGTGAGGTCACTGCTGCCCTATGGTGAGGTCACTGCTGGAGTCTCTCAGACCAGCATGGCGGCGGTGGACGCCGCCTTATCAGGGCCTCTCGGCCCTGATAGAATACGGAATACGGCCGCCGGCGCTGATTGGATTTGGCCGTACACCGACAGCAGTTTTCGGCCGCCGCTGCCGAGGGTCTCTGGACACGCGCTGACTGGGGAGGCGGGGAGGCGGGGAGGCGGGGAGGCGGGGAGGCGGGGAGGCGGGGAGCGGTGCGGGGAGGAAGAGTGGGAGGGGAGGAGGGGAGACTCGGGGGAGGTGGGGAACAGTGGGAGAGGAGGGCTTTAGAGGGTCGAGGACCTCCGTTCGGACAGCGACCGGCCTTTTGCGCCTCTGTGGATGCATGCAGTCGCGGCAAGACAGTGAACTGATACCTTCTGTGGCTAGCGGTATCGTGTGTGCAGCACATGCTAGCGTTTGATTAACCCTCGCCCTACGGAAGCTTTGTTCACCTTCGCCCTACGGGGGAGGGGGGGGGGGGGGGGGGGGGGGGGGGGGTCCTAAAAAGTCCCCCCTGTTAACTTCCAAACCAAGCAACATAGAGCAACACGGTAAGAACCAACATGTTGCTTGTCATGTGTGGAATCTAACAATGTGCAATTTTTAGGTTTCCGGTCAACGAGTAACTTCCCAGGTCAAGTGAATGACCTCGATCGACCACGTCCAGAACCGCGATTTTGCTCTGTCAGAAAACCCCAAAGTGAGAAATTGATAAATGTAAATAAAAATTTCCTAGACCAGTTTTGTCTCAGAAAGACAGAAAAGGTAATTATTTATTTGTATCTGGCCAAAAAAGTCAAAACAAATAAAATAATGACGTCATGAATTTCTTACACTTAGGGAGCCATCATTCCGTCAAAAATAGAGATATTTCTTTGAAATTTGGTTTGAGCATTTTGCATACTCAGTTCTCTCACATATATTACGTTTTTTAAAAAAATATCTTTGAAAATTGTTATTTTGTGGTGATTTTTACCAACAAAATCAGTTTTTGTTCATTTTGGGGGTCAAAAACCCACATTTTCAAAAATCCGAGATTGCTATTTTAAGAAAATGACATTTCATATCTTTGCTATATCTTGTTTGCAATTTGCTTTAAAACTCTGTTTTCTACTATTTTTCAAACATTTATCGTTTTTCCACCAACATGACGTCATCTAAACATTATTATTTACCAAATTTCTCAAGCAATGTCAATGAAATTTTTACAGCTAACGTATAATTGTTGTATACTTAGTTACTAATATTTTCAGCAAGATTTGCTGCATGTCTAGATAAAACCTCAGGGGGTTCGTTTTAGACCCCGGTGGGGCGAGGTTAAAACAGCGAGAGGTATCAATGGCTAGTCGGAAGTGGTAACGCACTAGATATGGACAAACTTTAGTGTGCTTCATATGATTGTCTACCCATCACAAAAAACAAGCCTGTTGCTAGTTGAGGTTAAGGATAAAACATCGGAAACATGAACATTGCACAACACAGACTGAACAGTACAGAAAAACTTTTAAGTGACCTTGTTTCTTTCTCTTGAACCATGCCAATTGTCAAAGAAATTGACCGGAATGCCAGCAGAGAGTTTGTGCTGAGCACGACAGCTCATGCAACTGATTCGCCTTGTGTCGATTGTCTAAGCGAATGGACCAGATCTTAGCAAAGAGAGCATGTCCACCCTACCATGGACTGCTGCCGACCCAGCCCGCGCCGGGGAAGTGAGCGGCGTTCGCTCTCTGACATCAGACGCTAGGATGGAGAGGGATCTATCCTCGAGCGGGTCACGCCCGGACAGCCATTTCCTTGGTGCTGGTCGGCGTCGGGCTATCAGTCTGAGTTCATCAAGCCATCCGGCTTTCAGTGCCGCTGCTGCTGGGTGTCATTCGACTAGAGGGCGGTGACATTGGATGTGAGTGTTATTAGCAAAATTTCGTATGGCGGCCTCGAACGTCTCGGTATATCAAGCTGGCAGACGTCCTGACATGCAGACATCGGCGGATCCAGCCGTGGGGGGGGGGGGGGGGGCAACTCAGTGAGAGGTTCAGGTGGGTATGACACACCCTATCCAAGTGTTAATTTGCTCTATCTATCTATCTATCTATCTATCTATCTATCTATCTATCTATCTATCTATCTATCTATCTATCTATCTATCTATCTATCTATCTATCTATCTATCTATCTATCTATCTATCTATCTATCTATCTATCTATCTATCTATCTATCTATCTATCTATCTATCTATCTATCTATCTATCTATCTATCTATCTATCTATCTATCTATCTATCTATCTATCTATCTATCTATCTATCTATCTATCTATCTATCTATCTATATATCTATCTATCTATCTATCTATATATCTATCTATATATCTATCTATCTATCTATCTATCTATCTATCTATCTATCTATCTATCTATCTATCTATCTATCTATCTATCTATCTATCTATCTATCTATCTATCTATCTATCTATCTATCTATCTATATATATATATATATATATCTATCTATCTATCTATCTATCTATCTATCTATCTATCTATCTATCTATCTATATATCTATCTATCTATCTATCTATCTATCTATCTATCTATCTATCTATCTATCTATCTATCTATCTATCTATCTATCTATCTATCTATCTATCTATCTATCTATCTATCTATCTATCTATCTATCTATCTATCTATCTATCTATCTATCTATCTATCTATCTATCTATCTATCTATCTATCTATCTATCTATCTATCTATCTATATATCTATCTATCTATCTATCTATCTATCTATCTATCTATCTATATCTATAAAAAAAATTATACTTCATATGACAGTAAAATATGGTAGCTTGTCCTTGAGGCAAAAGTGACGTAACGCAAGTTTAAACAATATTAGTAATATAGTATATAGTAATATAGCATGTTATAAAATTATTATATAATGGAACAGTGTCCGAAATATTATTCAATCTTTACAGCTGATGCTAATTTATTTAAAAAAAAATCCCTCCACGTATATATGCGCCGCAGGGACAGATTCAAGGGGGGGGGGGGAGCAACGGCCATGCCCCCCCCCCCTCCCAAGACCGTTCAGGGGGGGGGGAGGGGGGAACCATGTTTCCCCCCAAGGCGTGAAGTCTAAATACATCTACTAAATTCAAATCCTTCAACCTATGTGTTTAAGCTATATGACTGCGTGACCTGAATCGGGACGTAGGCCACGGGGGCCATGCTCCCCCTCTAAGCGATTCAGTTGTTTGCACTAGATAAAAAAGGGATTCCGTCAAGCTTTAACATTACGTCTATGGGCGTTGCATGGAAAGAATCGAGTTTGAAATATCTCCGACTGCACGCCCCCCCCCCCCCTTGGCAGGTGAAAAGGTATTGTGGCCTCTCCCTGACCGAAATCCTGGCTACGTGCTTGCACTGAATTGATCGAAGTCATGCCCCCCCCCCCCCCCCCACACCCATGTCAAAATCAAATCCGCCGCCACTGCCTTCAACCTCCGTCACACGGCACGCGCCACGCGCAGTGGTAGTCATCCACGTGAGTCGGCACTGGTCTCAAACAGGGTAGGTTGGATAGGCTGCTCAGCAAAGAAGCCTGCTTGTCAATCGGACGTGTGGTTGCGGATATATGAGCTTCTCAAAAGCGTCGCCACGGGCCGGGTCAGCACGGGCCGCTCATATTCAGATTTTTCCCTACACCACGGAAGGACCAGTAAGGCGCCGTAGTTGGCGATGAACGAGCGAGCGCGAAGGAAATATGTGGTGAGGTTGGTATGCACACGCATAAGGGTGCTGTTTTGCTAGTACTGTTGCCTGACACCACACTAAATTTCAACTCGATCGGGCAAGTAGTTTCTGAGATACAAAAAAGGGTGCGAACGTGCAGAGGCACCCCACCTCTGACTTGTGGGAAAGTGGCGGCTGAGAGGTCCGTAACCACACACAAAATTTGAACACAATCGGCTCAGCCGTTTCTGAGATATATAACAGGGGTATGCACGTGCGCAAGTGCAGAGGCACCCAATCCCTGACTTGTGGGAAGGTGGCGGCAGAGAGGTCACTAACCGCACACCAAATTTGAACACAATCAGCTCAGCCGTTCCTGAGATATAGAATAGGAGTTTGCACGTGCGCACGTGCAGAGGAATCCCACTCCTAACTTGTGGGAAGAAGGTGGCTGAGGGGTCCCTAACCACACACCAAATTTGCACATAATCTGCCCAGCCGTTGCGGAGTTTTTTTGCCAGAAAACACTTTTCAACACCCATCACACGGCACGCACCACGCGCAGTGGTAGTCACCCATGTGAGTCGGCACTGGTCTCAAACAGGGTAGGTTGGATTGTGCTGCTCAGCAAAGAAGCCGGCTTGTCAATCGGACTTACGGTTGCAGAGATATAAGCTTCTCAAAAGCGTCCCCACGGGTTGGGTTGGGCCGGGCCGGGCCGGGCCGCTCATATTCAGATTTGTCCCATATACCACGGAAGGACGAGCGAGCGCTTCGAAATCGCTCGTAATTACCGATCGCTTTTCATGTGAAGCTTGATCGTTTGGATGGGGGGGCAAACATGCCACTTTATGCCTGGGGGGGGGACATGACCCTAAATGCCCCCCCCCCCCCTGGATCCGCCAGTACATACATATCGCGAATATGCTTATATTTTTCCTTATTTTAGTCTTAATCTCCCTCGTCCCCTCTTGTTTCTCCTCTTTCTTTTTGCCCTCACGCTACCTCTTTATCACCCTGTTCTCTCCTCTCTCTCCTCCCTTTTTCTTTTATTTTTCTATCCTGTTTCGCCTTTTTTGTATTACTCGCTTTATCGATATTTGTTTGCTGTTCTGGCATGATGTGGTGTACTAATGCATTATAGCGCTAATGTTGCTCTGTAAATGATAAATGGAGATAGTCTATAATAATGCTCGTTTTTCATCAAATAACATAAATGCCCTTGATGAAGAGATATACAGTAAACTGATATAAAATCACTCCATTA
This sequence comes from Chirona hameri, assembly GCA_036785665.1. Classification (NCBI taxonomy): domain Eukaryota; kingdom Metazoa; phylum Arthropoda; class Thecostraca; order Balanomorpha; family Balanidae; genus Chirona; species Chirona hameri. The sequence goes on along the minus strand of JAXIVJ010019312.1, from coordinate 14,455 downwards.
CTGCCAGGTATATGACAAGGTATGTACTAGCTTTTGCATAAATGTGACTGAACACCAATTCAAATTCAGTAACGAATGTCAGCAATAAATAATACCTGTCTATGCCAACGATCCTGTTTTATGATTCTGCTGTGTGACTAAACGTAAGCAAACACTGTTCAAGCATCAGCATTATTAGCCATGTACCTATTGTACTTAACTATTTTGTCCTCCTGAATAGTTGCCGAATGTCTGGCAAAACTCCACTCACAACCCGCACAAATAAAATAAGACGGCGGTATTGTGAGCTGTTGCTGCCCCGGTAAACTATGGAAGAAAGCTCCGTGATGCAGTCACAGCCAACCGGAACTAAATTCACTTTTCCAAATTTGATTTTCTCAGAGCTGTCAGGCGCAAAGATGCAATTGGATTGTCTGTCTCACATAAGAGAGATACGAGCTGCTACGAGCCTACATACGAGCCGCTCGGAACTGTTATAATGTTCTTACCTGGAAGTAATAGTATGCACTAGTATACCCTGAGGCCCGAACGATGTCACAAATACAATAACCAAATACGAGGATGATTTTTTCCCTGAGAAAACTCCTAACTTGGACGACTACAATTGAGTTATTCAGCACAGCATGTCTTGTCTTCTAACTCATAATGCACGACCAAGAAAAGCTTACCTAATTACATACAGCGCGATACAAAAATCAAATTTCAAGCGCACAGACCAGATTATACGATACAAGTGCAGTGCAGTTATAACGGATAAGCTTTTCACCACTAGTAAACTCAAATTTGGGCACTAGCAGAGACACATAACCAGTTGAGCGAGTGGACAGTGTACCAGTGGTAATTCGTTTTGGTCTGACAAATCTCAATATCTGCCAGCAGACATCGGCGCCTGTTAGACTTTTAAGACGATACTCAGAACGGCAGACTGCCACCGAACCACACCACACACCAGTCTCAAACTGACGTCCTGACAAACTATTCTGACACGCAAATATCGACTATGCTGTCACTGGCGACCGAACGCGGCCTTCCAAGTTGTTCATGGGCCGGAAGTGATATCGGACGTGGACTCGGTTCGGCACTGCCGAGTTTCGTCTCATGTCGGACGTTGTTGGGCCACGTCAGGCGCCGCCACTGCGGACTACACGCCATAGGTAACGTTGTTGGGCCAAGTCAGGCGCCGCCACTGCGGATTACACGCCATAGGTATGTTGTTCAGGTCAGTGGGACTGAGTTGCCATCGACCTGTCGCCGCTCGCACGACCTGCCTGACAAATGCCGTTTTGACTTCCAGCTCGAGGAAATCGTAATTAGATGTTGATTGCAGGGGCATGTGACTGCGAATTTAGTATATTTCGTTCACAAAGGACCTTGTGACTGATATAATCTCACTAGCTCTGCAATGGAAGTGACCTGATTGAATTACCAGAGCTGGACTAGATTTGGTCGGGATCACTTCTTACGTGAGATGTGCTTCGGGAGATATTCTAAAGCTAGTTTACTCGATATGAAGAACGTCTCTGGACTCGTACGCTCGCTTTTCGTTTCCGAGTGAAAATGGGAAGAACCAATTAAAGGGAATAGTTCACCTTTAACATGGGGTTTTGAACTGGCACATAAGATTTGTAGAGAAGATCAATAAATGGGTTTTGTGAAAAAATTAGCTCCCTACGTTAAGTAATTTCGACACAGGACCAGTGGGGCCCTTTTAGAAGAACAAGTTTCATTTCCCCAAAACTTGTTTCGGGTCCTCACAACGGTTGTTTACGTTACAAGGAGCTTGCGTATATATGCCTAAAGTATACGTCGTTATTTTGTGCAATAGTTTCCATATCCAAGCTACCATATGCATGACGCCATAATTGTCATGAAGTATTTTATGGCCATGAAGGAAAAAAGAGAACATGCCCATTTTGCGACGGATATCCATCTATCGTCCAAACAAATGCCATATTCGTTTTTTCAGCTCGAAATATCCCGTATAGTCAAATTGCAAGACAACTTTCAAGGTGACCTATTCCCTTTAAAGGGATATTGCCACCTCCGGAGGATTTCCAAAAAGCAACTTAAATGATTGGTGGGGATCAACAATCGTGTATGCTCAAGCTCAAACTTGCTCCTGCAGCACCTACAGCAGGGTATCGGCACTACTATTAACACACTACTATTAACACATACACTACTATTATTCACTACTATTCAGTATATTCACTACTACTACTATTCATGATGGCCACTCTCATCCAGTTTGGCTGTGAAATTGGCGCTCGCCCAAAGCCGAAGCGTCCGAATTCGCTGAGACTTGACCTTGAAAAGTCTATCTGTTTGATAAGGTATTGGACACGAATCTCCTAAGTCGAGCCATAGCCATTCCTGCTGTTTTATTCATGTTTTATTATGAAAGAGGCTATGGTTGTTGAAATATAATTAACTGTTTACGCATTTTAATTTTAAAGTGCACTGACGGAATGGTGATGTTGAGTTTACCATATATTCAAAAGCAAATCATAGCCCGCAAAGAAGTGATTCTGAATAGTGATGACGCGACTCCAATTTTACGAATGTGTGCCAATCATGAGCGGTACGAATGTATTTTTTTAAATCTAATGGAGGGAGTTTCGGGAACCAAAATTTTGCAGGTGAAATCGGACACGCTTAATCTACCGATACACACCAAAAACTCCATATTGGCCTGCGAGGTGGCAATATCCCTTTAAGGATAAACATTTCAGCATGCATGTCGATGCATGCTACCTTTTTGGTATATGTGCCTGAAATCGAACGTTTGACCGTAGTGATAAACTCGCATTGTCTGTGCAGCCAGGTTCAATTGCAAGGGATGTAACTCATTGTGCGTGTCATTTGCTTAGGTACCGATGAGATCGGACGCAAACACTTTCAGAAAACGGCTCAAACCAAACATAGAGTTCGCAAGCTTTTGCAGTATATCATGGTCTTTGATCATGACAGTAATGACCAAACTACATAATTTCTTTATAGAGTACAATGCACGCTCTAATATTAGCAAGAGCGTGTGGAAGTGACAAAACAATTCGTAATGGAAAATATTCGGAAGTTGCATGCTGAGCAATACGCTTCTATGTTTTGAGAATTCTCCAGAAATGGAGCTGATAAGCTTGAAAGCACATTTTTGTTTTGCTGCTGCACTGTTTTAGGTGTTTCGGCTCCACATCTGCATTGACAACAACGCTATGCCTAGTCACCATTACTGGTATACTGCGCCGCACAGCTTTCTGCCTTCACAGGTATACTGCACCGCAGCGCACATCCAAGCCGCGTTGAAGTCCCACGAACAACTCAACTTTTGGTGACATCGGGCCGCCATGAACTCAACTCAACTCACATGAACGTCATGAACTCACTGGCGCCCTGAACTCAAGTACTCACATGAACGTCATGAACTCACTGGCGCCATGAACTCAAGTACTCACGTACTCACGTCCGTCCAGGGTACTCACAGCCCGCGGATGGAAGCGTGCCCTTGACCCAGGTCGACCCAGGTCACTCACCGTTAGCGTTATCTGGAACAGAAGAGAGAATTCCGTCAGAGGGGGCGACACACGAGAACTAACGACCACGTGCACCCACAGGTGAGGGCTCAGGAGTCAGCGGCCTCCGCCAAGGGCGAGCGAGCGCGGGTCAGCGACCCCTGCCGCCCGCCTGCCGCCCGCCTGCCGCTCGCCTGCCGCCCGCCTGCCGCCCGCCTGCCGCCCGCCTGCCGCCCGCCTGGCGCCCGCCTGCCGCCCGCCTGCCGCCCGCCCTGCAGTCATTGACCTCGCCTGACACTGCCGCAGAGGGTTAAGGTGCTGGTATGAAAGGGAAGAGAAGTCAGTGACTACTGAAACTCATTTCTAGTATAATGAGATAATGAAGTGCAAGGATGCGGCAAATGTTGTCGATTAAAGGAATAGCATGGATATTTTCTGCTTTAATATAAATGTTTTGTTTCCGATCATACTCTAAGAGGATCTCCAAAGACACAAAACGACCTGCTGATATCTTTTCATATTGAATGCATAGACTACATGAAGCATGCAGCATACACATATAGTAACACCAAGACCTTCAGCGTTCGTAGTTTAGCACGCCTACATACCTAGGTATTACATGTAATACAAGTTGTGGTAGTACATGCATAGAGGTGTACACGGACAACAAAATGACAACCGCAACCGCCCGTAACCGTGGGGGTCGAATCCGTAACCGCCCGTAACCGTGGGGCTCAAATCCGCAACCGCCCGTAACCGTAAGGCTCAAACCCGTAAACGCCCGTAACCGCAGCAAACGGATCTAGTAACCGCCTGTAACTACATGTACCAATCATGTTTTGTTACCTTTCAAAACGTAACAAACGTACCTGTTGTGTTGCACCTCATGTGTTGATGCCTGTCCGATTGAACGGAAATTATATATTTAATGTGTGGCAGAATTCTTTTTTCTGCGAGGTCTACGCAATATGACGTCTTTATTGTTTCAATTTTTAACGTGAAATTCAGCCGCGTAATAAAATCACCGCAACCGTAACCTCGTGCAGCCGTAGCCGCCCGTAACTGTAACCTCGTGCAACCGTAACCGCCCGTAACCGTGACCTTGAGCGGAAAACGCAACCGTAACCGCCCGTAACCGCTGTTAACCACCCGACTGTACACCTCTGCTGAGTGATGCACCAAATCTAGCAGACAAATGACACACGTCTGATTGAGTTAGCTCCGCATGTATTCAAGCCTGAATTTCTGAGAACACTGGCATTCAGGCCTTTAGCAAGTCGAGATAGAACGGAAATATCTTCTCGGAAATACGAAAGATATACTAAAGCTGAACTTTGTTCTACAGAATTTCTCTTTTCTAAAGAAACCCAGGAAACCGGTATGTCCTACCGCAGTAAGCACGAATATCACTTATGATGAATGATCCTATCCTTTTCACAATACAATGGATTCAATTTAGTCTAGCGTCAATGGACTAGTTCTTATCTAGGCCCAAGCAGGGGTCTGACTGAACATGTGTAAAATACTGTTGGTTTGGAGAAAAGCCAAATCCGTTGAACAACAGTTTTTATTGCCGTCTGATGTTATAGAAGCGTCAGATAAGAACTAAAATATTGCTGTTATTGTATTAATTCATTATAAAGTATATAAATATGCCAGATAGAACATTGGAGGTTAAACTTTGAGCACAAATAGCTAAACAAACCTCATATGTTTAGAGTTATTGAAAGACTTCCCATTATAAGTTGTTCAAGTTTGGTGGCTTTAAATGATACAATTTGACAGCATCATTTTGGTATGTTGGAACATCATTAAACTACCGCACACAAGACAAACTAATTAGCAGTTGCCTCCCAACACAATATTTGAATTATTTACAGATTGGCCGATTTCAGAACGAATGACTTAACTTCCACACATTTACTTGTTCACTTGTCGACCTTCTTACATAATGCTAGCCAGGGGCGTCGCAACCGGCGTAGGAGGGGAATGTTAAAATTAGCCTATTTGAGAATGGAGAGCCAAATACCTGGCTGGCTCCCAAAATACCTGGCTGCTCCCAGCTCAAAATGTCGGCGACGCCCCTGATGATAGCCTATTTTAAAATTAAACTTTTTCTTCTCCAGAATATGTGCAAAATGCATACAGGAAAACATTTGAGCAGCGCGTTGATGGTCAAGACAAAGTTTGAGTTATTTGAACAATTTCGTTAAAGAGTGGAAATAGTTATTATTCTATGGATGACGGATACAAATACAGTGATATTTTCAATGCTGGAATAAACGACCCTCATTGCCAGCGTTCTCAATATATGTGCACAATAATTATATCAGGGAGTTGCATTCATCCACAACAATACACCACAATCTAACAGAAATATTGAGAAGACTATCTGGAAGCGTTTGGAACGGACGAGTGGCATTCAATTAATATCATACAATGCTATGAAATGAGATCTGTTAAATCCTGAACAGCACTTTTAAAATGAGATCTGCTAAATCCTGAACAGCACTTTTAAAATGAGATCTGCTAAATCCTGAACAACCCTTTTAAAAGGAGCTGAAATTCATTCTTCCTGCCTTAGATTTTGAGGAAAAAAGTTTCGCCTCGTCTGTTCAGCATTCATTGTTAAAGCTACTGGTAATTTCATTTGACACCTGATAGCATCTTAATCGTCATGCCTAAGATAGATACAATACTAAAAGCTTCTTGGAAATAATGAAATCCTGCAAAATAGCTGTCTGATAACGCTTTCATTTGACAAAGGATAACTTAATTTTAAACCTCTTCCATGTCCTGAGTGTCGCGCTAAGCAAAGAGCTAAAGCAGACTTTCGTCAAGGGCGTTGCTAGTCATTACCATAATCACCGTAAAATAACTTTTCGGAGACAAAGCGGCGGTCGGGGCGGCCGAGTGCCAGTGTTCCGGCAGCGTCACTCTCAGCCGAAGGCCAGCTGTCGGTGGGGCTGCCCCGTCCCGCTCCCCCTGCACTCGGATTAAAACAGCCCATCTGACCGGCACGCGGCGGGCAGCGGCGGGAAGTGACGGGCAGCGGCAGCGGTGGCAGCGGTGGCAGCGGCGGCAGCGGCGGCAGTGGCAGCGGCGGCGGCGGGCAGCGGCAGCGGCAGCGGCAGTGGCAGCGGCAGCGGCAGTGGCGGTGGCGGGCAGCGGCAGCGGCGGCGGCGGGCAGCAGCGGCAGCGGTAGCGGCAGCAGCGGCAGCGGCAGCAGTGACAGTGACGGGTAGAGGCAGCAGCAGCAGCAGTGGCAGCGGCAACAGCGGTAGCGGCAGCAGTGGCAGTGGCGGGTAGAGGCAGCGGCAGCAGCAGTGGCAGTGGCAGCGGCAGCAGCGGCAGCGGCAGCAGTGACAGTGGCGGGTAGAGGCAGCAGCGGCAGCGGTAGCGGCAGCAGCGGCAGTGACGGGTAGAGGCAGCGGCAGCAGCAGTGGCAGCGGCAGCAGCGGCGGCGGGCAGCGGCGGGCAGCGGCGGTAGCGGCAGCAGCGGCAGTGACGGGTAGAGGCGGCAGCGGGTAGAGGCGGGCAGCGGCAGCGGCAGCAGTGTATATGCGCGCATCTGCAGTGAGCAGCGGCAGTGACGGTGTCGTCGTGAGCAATACAGCTGTGACAGGCAGACGGGGCAGACGGGGCAGACGACGGGGCTAATCTCGCACTGTGCCGCGGCCGACCGGCTGCAGTCTTTGTCAAACAGCACGGCATCAGCGCAGTAATCTGCCGGTTCAAGGCACGCTGGCCGTTATTGGATTTCTATCTGGCAGTGTGCCGCTGACTGGACGGCTCCCGGCTCCGGTCGATAGCCGCCTCTGTCAAATCATTCCGCGTCCAGCGGCCAACTTTGCATTGCAAGAGCCACTCCGGTTGGTACCGTACTGCGAGCGGAAATGAGCCCGCGGTGGTGTGTATATTGGGATTGCAACTGCCTACTGCTTACTCGCTTTTCAGCGAAACCCGCCTGTAGAGCGTAATGGTAAATACATCACTCGACGTGTACTTTGCGTGAAGGACGCGAGGCCCAGCGCGGTGCAGAGCTCAACAGCCTCTTCAGCAGTTCACCTGCAACACCTGATTGTCACCTATCAACTTAGTGGGCTTTGTTGGGCCCTAGAAACTCCGCAGTTATCGTATGTATGACATTACGCGTAGCTTGGTTGGCTTCCCGGTCGTTGAGCGATTTCCAACAGGCACGTTCAGTATGTATTAGGGCTCTCAAAATATTAAAGAGCGCACAGCGCAAGGCGCCAGACATTAAATGCCACGTCACGAGAAACACAGGAAGCCGTCCTGAATGATTCCTTCATCGCAAATGGAGCTGGGACGAAATACTTATTTCCAGGAAATTGGCTGCTGTTGCGAGCTGGGCGGCGCGGGCTTCTCCAACAAAAGATTCCGCCGGCTGCGGGCCGGGATCGGGATTTGAGCAGCTTCAGTCGAGACCACGCCGCGGCTCGTGTGGCGGCAATATCGAGCGCTGCAGTGCGCCGCCGGCTTTTCCGCCTGGGAACCTTCAGCACAGCTCATCATGATGTCGCTGGCTTAAATAAAAGAGCGCCAAGTGTTTCCCATGAGTGCGGCAAACGAAATGGGCCGGTACGCGTGCAGAGAGAAACAAGCGGGGAGCCGGCGGCGACGGTGGGTTCAGTTTCCGTATACACTCTCACAGGGACGGTGGTGATGATTAATGACGCAGATGGTGCTTATTATAGTCACGACATGCCAAGTTTCTCGGCAGTAATTTATTGTGTGATTTATGTTTCTTAGTGGAGGACGTGAACGTTACGGCGTTTCTCAACCGCAGCCGAAACACGACATTTCGTTATGAATTTGCCATGCAAATAAGAATGGTTCGATGGATGGATGGCGCCCTCACGAGAGGCTAAAACGAGTGAGGGAAAAATGAAGTTGCGCCTTTGTATACGCTTTATCAACACAGTGACGGTATTTCATAATCACGGTATTTCATAATCACGGTATCATAATCACAGTGACGGTATTTCATAATCCGATTAACGTTAATAGATGCCGCAACAAAATTCGAGAAAAAAAACGAAATTACCGCATCAGAAGAGAGCCTTGTCATCATACACTATACCCATGAAGATCTACTGCCATTTAAAGAAGACCTATCACTCCTACAGCGCCAACAGGCACCAGCCCTACAGACAGTCACATCAACAGGCACAATCCCTACAGCCAGTCACATCAACAGGTACAATCCCTACAGCCAGTCACATCAACAGGCACAAGCCCTACAACCAGTCACATCAACAGGCACAAGCCCTACAGACAGTCACATCAACAGGCACAAGCCCTACAGACAGTCACATCAACAGGCACAAGCCCTACAACCAGTCACATCAACAGGCACAAGCCCTACAGACAGTCACATCAACAGGCACAAGCCCTACAGACAGTCACATCAACAGGCACAAACCCTACAGACAGTCACATCAACAGGCACAAGCCCTACATACAGTCACATCAACAGGCACAAGCCCTACATACAGTCACATCAACAGGCACAAGTTCCACGGCCAGTCACATCAACAGGCACAAGTTCCACGGCCAGTCACATCAACAGGCACAAGCCCTAGAGCCAGTCACATCAACAGGCACAAGCCCTACAGACAGTCACATCAACAGGCACAAGCCCTACAGACAGTCACATCAACAGGCACAAGCCCTACAGACAGTCACATCAACAGGCACAAGTTCCACGGCCAGTCACATCAACAGGCACAAGTTCCACGGCCAGTCACATCAACAGGCACAAGCCCTAGAGCCAGTCACATCAACAGGCACAAGCCCTACAGACAGTCACATCAACAGGCACAAGCCCTACAGACAGTCACATCAACAGGCACAAGCCCTACAGACAGTCACATCAACAGGCACAAGTTCCACGGCCAGTCACATCAACAGGCACAAGCCCTACAGACAGTCACATCAACAGGCACAAGCCCTACAGACAGTCACATCAACAGGCACAAGTTCCACGGCCAGTCACATCAACAGGCACAAGCCCTACAGACAGTCACATCAACAGGCACAAGCCCTACAGACAGTCACATCAACAGGCACAAGTTCCACGGCCAGTCACATCAACAGGCACAAGCCCTACAGACAGTCACATCAACAGGCACAAGCCCTACGGACACAAGTTCCACGGCCAGTCACATCAACAGGCACAAGCCCTACAGACAGTCACATCAACAGGCACAAGTTCCACGGCCAGTCACATCAACAGGCACCAGGCACGCACGGGGGATCGTCAACAGTTGGCCTCCGTGAGGGAGCAGACGGGGGGAGCGGTGGCGGCGACGGCGGCGGCGGTGCCCGGCCAGTCAGCCTGCCCGCCGCCGCCGCCGCCGGTGCCGGTGCCGATCCTCCGGCCCAATGAGGAGCATCCCAGATCGATCGGGCCGCCGAACGGTCGCCCACTCGGTCGGGCCATTGTGAGGGGCGCCCGTGCGCCGGCCGGCCGGCCGCATTGTGCCCGAGGAGCGGACCGACAGCCCCCGCCGCGCGGCCACGGCCCCTCGCTCCCACCCCCCCCCCCCCCTGCCTAGTCCCGGGCCCTGGACGCAGCAAATAACGGTGCTACTGCATTTCGAGGGCCAAAAACTGCTGTCTGGCTGTGGACAATGGAGAGACTAACATGAAACGCTGGCTATCTGACAGTAACATTTAGAGCAAATACTATGCTTGATTGTAGCTTAAAGACAGTGACAAAGGAAATAACTGCGAAAAGCGTTTGAAGGGTATAGTAGTTAATCAGGATGAATAGCATATTTTTCAAATAAACTGAAAAGGAATACCAATCATGCGTCATCTGAAGTGTATTGGTCGTGTACTCAACATACAGGAAAACGGCCTAGCGAACTTAGTCACCAAATGGAAGGAAATAAATTGCATTTTTGCCTGAGTTTTCCAGGTATATAAATTAATGTTCAGATAGTTTTCCCAGACCGTTTTCGTTATTGGGATCGGTGGTCAATAAATTAATCATGTTGGCTGACATATATTACTGTGCTTCAGGACATAAATTTAAACAAATAGTTTCTAAACAACAATCATAGATTCTCTAAGAATAGACTCTTCTCAGACTCTTCTTTGTTCTCAGAACGGGCATGGGAAAAGATTAAATACAAGCCACAATAGCGACAAAGTCATTCCACATCCCGGTGCTAATCAATCTACAACAACCACATTTACATGGTAGGATTTTGGTTTCGGGTATATTATCACATTAGTTATTCAGTTCATTAGCAGTTAGTTTCTCAAAGCAAATATGCCAGGACCATGGCTAAATGTTCTCAATAATATACATCGCGACAAAGCCAAAGTCGTTCGATCCGTGGTACTTTTTACACTTTAAGTTCGAGAAGTTGGTTTCTTCAAAATGCCTCAAGGGCACAGCAATAATATACATAGCAAATGTGCGCCGGCTCTTACTTGACGCATGTCCACCGTATTTCAGACCGGCATATACGCAATCAAATAAATAGCGGCTAATAAAATAACAACCAAGAAAACCCATATCATACTAGAATCCGCAATACACGGCATTTTCTTAAGTGGAGTGATACAACTTGGCTGAGAGAATAAAATAGAGCTGGGTTACACTGCTCTCAGCCTCCTGATGATAAATTACTCTCGGCAGAAGCGGCCGTCGTCCAACGGCGTCATATGCCGCGTCATGACTGATGACGAGCTGAGCTGAGACGAGAGCTGATGAGACGAGCTGACGAGCTGATGACGAGCTCGCCGGCTGTATCAACATCTGAGCTGATGCGGCCCGGATCTGCCAGAGTCTGCCCCGATCCTGACGGCAGCGGCCGCCCGATGGGAGAAGGTCAGCCGCATCACACCAGCCGCGGTTTAACGACGACAGGGTGACGGCCGACGAAGTCTTTGTTTTTGTTCCGGCTTTGCCACATAGGGCAAACATCCATCACGGTCCTCAATACGACTGAAAGGCTGGCCAGAAATGCGCAGCCGTCTTTTCTGCCGCCAGATGTGTCGGTAGTTTGGAACCATACGCGTAAATCGTGAACTGAATATTACCGCGACGACAGGACTCGGCGCAACAGGACTCAGTGAAGACAAATATCTCCGCTCAGCATCAGGTGTTGTACGACATTGGAAAGATACGCTGTCGGAGGAGCGGTCGTCCATTTCAGTTGGCCGCGTCCACCAGCCTGCTGCGGAAGCAACAGACCATTCGAGCGTCACATCTGTCTGAATTACTATTACATCGTTCGATCGGTGGCACCATTACTGTCACAGCTCGTCGCCTAGGCGGTCCGCGAGGCTCAACTAATGATTTCTGGGCGACGGAGACGGGAGACGGCTGGAGGCGAAGACGACGCCGAGACGTGATTCATGATTTGGAACATAGTTCTAATTCGTACTCCTGTCCGCCCCTGTAGCTCAGTCGGGAGAGCGCTGAACTTTTGACCTCACCCGGTGCGGAAGGCCGGGTTCGTTTCGCTTCGGCGCTCGCTATTTTCCCTGACTGGGATGGCCTGCGGCCGGTGGCAGCGGTCGCACTCAAGGTCAGCGGGCGGGGCGGGCCGTGTCCAGGTATGTCGGGCACGTGAAACTTTCCCCTCTAATTTTGCCGGCTGCCAGGAATTGCCCGATCGGACGGTAGGGGTCGGGGCCCTGCGCAACAAGCTCTGCTTAGCGCGATTCCTGACCTCGGAAATCCGTCCATTTAAGAGGTTCGGACTAAATTTATAAATCCAAAAATACTCAGAATTAGAGTCCTTCATGGAATGGGAATCCCGTATGGGAATGGGAACGGGATGGAAATGGGTGGGAATGGGCCATTTTTGTGAATGTAACGGGTTGGAACGGGTTGGCGACAGACCATATATTATTTTAGCACCACAAAAAGTGAAATATGCTGAAGCGGGTGGGAACGGGAGCCCCATCAATTATGAATTCGGATTGGAACGGGTTTGGGTCTGACTGAATGGGCTGGAACGGGATGGGGCTGAAAATGTGTCCCATGAAGGGTTCTACTCAGGATGTCCATGAATAAGTGTTATTCAATTCTTTAGAGTAGTGCAGTCCCAACAATTTCGGTGCTAAATATGTTTTTGTGTGTGCTAATTTGGTTAGAATGGATTCAACCATTTGTAGGATTATTTAGTAGAGTTCGTCATCCTCTTTACTTCAACCCTGGGGACATAAGGGATGAGTTACTCTACTATTTCCTGGCGTAGACCAGGTAAGAGTAACTGAGCTGACCTGTGCTTCCCTGGAGGAGCAGTAAGAGGATTTTCGCCGTGGAAATGACTTGATACTCACTTTAGATGCACCGTAACAAGGAAAAAACTGCATCTCTTCGAAGCAGCTCAGAAAAACCTCTGCATCTTACTGACATTGCGTTGCCTCTGGCTGACATAACAATGTTTTGGATACGTCCTTACATTTGCCAGGTCTGTTATTTCAAAGCTGCATGTTTGTTGCTCTAGAAGTCCTCTTTTAAAGGAAATAGTTCACCTGAAATTGTTTTACCCAACACGATTTGATTATATTTTTTAATACAATTTATTTTTATATTGTCAAAAATGGCCTTATATCGCGCCGATTCAGGACAGAAGGCCTTACATTTTATTGTTTATCAATACTATATGCATACACTCTGAGTCAGAGTCCTGACGTCACGCGAATGTAAACAATGGTTCAGCCAATCAGATTCGAAAGTAGTCGCGTAAAGGTAGACTCGCATTGGAGATTTGCCAACCGGCGGCCGGCGATTCGCTTCTAGCACCAGCTGCAAGCTGATTGGCTGATGGTATAGCCTCTGCCCGGGCTAAAGCCAGTACAACATTCTTTCGCCAGCACCGCATTCCTTCGCCAAAAACTCAAATATATTCGGCTGGAGAGTCTTTTCAGTCAAGAAAACTTGCAGATAGGGGTTTCCCAACACGGGCTACAAAACTGCTATCTCAGTTTAAAACTAATGTTGAAGGTGAACTATTTCCTTTAACCAGTTTGCTACTGAACAAGTAACTCGGCATCGGGACAAATATGCCAAACGTTTGATATCTTAGACACGAACCACGGATTATGCACTTATGCCGGCCTGCGGCGGTTTTCTGAGGGGTTTCACGAGCTCTTGAGCATAGTTCAATAATGTAAACCCAATGTGTATTGGGTGCATAGGCAAACATAAAACGTGAACAAGCCTGATGTAAATGGTGATAAATCTGAACCAAGAGGCAAACATAAAACGAATGCATTCAACATAACATTTGGACGGTGGTTTGCTGGTTTGCCGGGTTGGTTTGTAGTCTGTCAAAGTCGGCAGACCGTAGCGCAGAAGTGGCGTCGCTCACGTCGGGTACACCACTCCGAAAGCAAACTTTTCAAATTCAATCCGCAAATGACATCGCGGCCGGGGCATTGTCTGTGTAATTACATTTGCATAACTTGGTCGACAATCTGAATGGAAGAAAATCAGCCTGGCGCGTCTTACATCCCCAGAGTCAGTCGAACGTGTCGCTAGGGTAAGGGAGGGGAGGGGGTGAGGGGAGGTGACACAGACGAACATAAGAACAGGAACCCCTGCTGTCCACGGGAACGATAACTCGCCAATATTCGGCCATGAGATGCTGGGGGATAGTATCGCCGCGTGGCTTGGTCTAGTATTGTTTAACAGAGACAGACGCCATTTTGCGACGGCGAGTTTCCGTCGATGGCGGGGTTTTGCAGCAGTGCTGCCTAAACGGAACATTTAACAGCTTTATATTTTACGAACTGGTATGCAACACAAACTTTGACAACGAAGGCATACCATTTTATTAGAAAATAAAACGAAAGGATGCGGCTTAAATACAAGCTGCATACGGAAGGTCACAAGCGACGGAGTTGAAACAACACGCTTCATTTCTAGAGCGATTTTGATTGTCACACATGAC
>JAXIVJ010019311.1:0-20062 GCA_036785665.1 Chirona hameri | reverse complement strand
CGCCTCCGGAGACTGCGCACGTGCTCGCACACAGACCCGCAGCGAGCCACGGACGCAGCGTCGCGGCGCGTTGCGTTCGACAACGTCTGTGCCTTGTGACACCCGGTATCCCGATATTAGGTGATGTCAGGCCCGGCTGAGATAGACAGCGGTGACTTCTGGGCAGCACCGCCACAGCGACCTCAGACCATTAGCTTCCGCGGACGGTGCGCTCCGACGCTCGCGTGACTCGTGTTCCGCATTGCCGCGTGCGGCGCGGAAGCCGCGGCAGCCGCGGCGTGCTGCGGTGTGGCGGGATCAGACCCGGTGGCAGCCGGTGGCGATCAGGGGATGAGAGGCATCGGGACAGGACCGTCTCCCGCGAACCGCGGGCATTCGGCGCGCGCGCCCCGGCCGCGAAAGTGGGTCACGTGTGAACCGGTTACCGGTCTCCCGGCGGGCAGGGACGGGAGGGAGGAGGCTCTGCGGCCGCTCTCTGCGTGGCCGGTCGGGAGCGGGTCTGCTCAGATCGCTGACGCATGACCGGATGTGTGTCAATCAGGGTCGAGAGACGGCACCGGCACAGACTGAGGTGATTGTCCGAGATGTGGTGCACTCTACCCCGAGGGCGTTTGCAGACGAGTCGCAATAGGTGCCGGATTAGACGGACCGTTTCCGAGTGGTGCCTATAAGGTTCCAGGAGAACCTGTTGGTCATCGGCAACTCCGGGAAGAAATCGGAAATGAAAGTGAATCGGAAGTATATGTTGCGAGGTGAACTTTCGCCAGCGGGTGTGTCATGGGTTAGTCATTAGATATCATCGGAATCGACGGAACGGAAGAGGAGTTCACTGTCCTCTCTTACCAAATACATGTCAACACTTACATCCGTGTGCCATTGACCAAGGGACGCCGTGATAGCCTCCTCAAATTGAACTGACATCAAGTAGTTCAGTTTCGTATAACTATGTATAGCATGCTTTGGAGTCGTTTTAAGTCCGTTTGTATTCTGTTGATGGAGTTAGTGAGAGAAAACATATATTCTGAAGATTGATGTACTTAAACGTAATGACTTAATTTAGTTTACCCGTTTAAGTATTTGTAAAAGTAGGTATACAAATATAGGAGCTCCTTAGTAGATATCCAACACACATTACAACTTTAAGAGTTCTGAACTTATTAAGGCACGACTGTCGGTTTAAAGGGACTATCCCACTTTAACATTATATTTGCGTTGCGATAGCCATTTTGATGGCTTGGCATTGAAATTAAGTATGGTGGCAGTTAAAACAACCACAATGATCTAATCAAAAATATATTCGAGTTTGATTTTGACATCTGTAAAAAATAAGACCCATGCGTATTTGAATAGGGCCTCTAAACCGACAGCGTCGTCTCTCTACCCAACTGGTAATGATAGTCGACTTGTTTTGTTTTAAGGTCAGCCTTGGAATATTTTCGTCTTTCATTTATAGAATCTAAGCCAATCTAGACACCGGGTGGTTCGCTTTTTCTGCGCAATAGACGTCGACAAAAAAATGTACCATGCATTTGGCAGCACCAAGTATTTCCCCGTTATTAAACAAAAATATATGACGTTACCAACTCAACTTTCCGCTCAAGACTAAAAGTTGAATATCTTCCAAGATAAGCAATTTTCTCGGAAAAAAAGTTCACTAGCATGTTCAGCTGACCTCGCCTGACATGTAGACATACAATTAAGTGTGATTCGACAACTTCCAAAAAGGTGGGACAGTCCCTTTAATGCCTGCATTTTGCCACGAAACCGCACAGATCTTCGATCGCCCGATCTGTCTAATAGTATGTGCCTCATTAATTCCTCGCCGTTACCGGAAACCCTGGCATATATGTCCTGCATATTGCCGGCCTGTTGACCTATAACCGCACCACTCAGCCAACTGTTCTCCCGCCTGGGATACAATACCGCCGGCCGCCATTGTGTGCAACAGGTCCCGGCACAAAACACCGGCCGCAGCGGGTTTTTGTGCGTCCCACACGTGCCGCGCACCCGGCCCGACGCGCTCCGTCGCTCTGTGCGTGGTGTGTCAGAGCGCTGACAGAACGCGTGGGTCGGGTCGAGACGGCGCCGCGCCCGACCGACCGACCGGAGCTGATCACGTGCGCCGGCCACCGCCCTCCAGCGGCCGCGGGCAGTGTGACGACCTCAGAGGCCGGATGGCTGCATACAGTTCGGCCCCCAGTCACCTGCCAGTCGTGGCTAGTGACCTCCGGTTGGTATGGACATGCGGAAATCTGAGCCAGGCAGCTAATTTATCAATTCTCGGAATGCGGTAAGCCAATGGAATTAGTTGATCGATTGTCCGCTTATTTAGCGTGCTTCAAATGGAGTGAACGATTACCTGACCTTAATTTTGGCATTGAAGTTGCATCCCGCAGAACAAATTTCCATAATTTACAAGCCAACAGCTACTCTGCACTTTGTTCGATTTACCTGTTAATCGCGTTTTGTGATACAAAAATGATGACCATGATGACAATACGACGTTTGATGTGGTCGCCTCCCATTGAGCATAACCGCCGGATTTGTTCTAAGAGACCGTTACATATTGATCTGACCATTAAATGTGAGATCGCAGGACGGCGGATATTTCCGCTTCCGACACAACTCTAAGACATCCCTGCCTGTCTGCCACAGGCCCAGAGGTGTTCTCCGTGACCAACCTCATCAGGCAATCAAGCTCTGTATCCAAGCGAGCTGTGAATGACGTGACCCCTGTGACCTGAGGTACGGCCGATGGACCTGCCCCTTGTAACCATGCGAGCTGCGAATAGACGTGACCCCTATGACCTGAGGAGTTGCCGATGGACGTGACCCCTGTGACCTGAGGTGCTGCCGATGGACGTGACTCCTGTGACCTGAGGTGCTGCCGATAGACCTGACCCCTATGACCTGAGGTGCTGCCGATGGACGTGACCCCTGTGACCTGAGGTGCTGCCGATAGACCTGACCCCTATGACCTGAGGTGCTGCCGATAGACCTGACCCCTATGACCTGAGGTGCTGCCGATAGACCTGACCCCTATGACCTGAGGTGCTGCCGATGGACCTGACCCCTATGACCTGAGGTGCTGCCGATAGACGTGACCCCTGTGACCCGGCGCGCTGCCGGCGGAGCTGACCGGGCGGCGCTGTGCGCTCAGCCCGTTACTCACCGGTGCCAGGCGGCGGCGGCGGCGGCGGTGGCGGCGCGGTGGCCGGCCGCGGCGACTCGCCGCACCGTTACCCGGCGCCGCGCGGCTTTCACGGCACGACACCCCGCCACTATTGACACATTTATCCGACCGCGCCGCGATCGCCACGGAGCCATCGGAAACGCGTCAGATGCGCCGGCGCCTGCGGGCCCCGCCACCCACACAGCAGCCGCCACATCTCGCCACGGCGCATCCCGACCACCGGCGAATCATTTGTGTCGGTCGCCGCGCCACCAGGTAGCCCAGATATGGCGCGTCTGGACAAAAAGCGGCGTGTTATGGCGCAGTGGATGCCGGTGATGGCGCTGCTTACCCTTCGACGCAGTGGGCGGCGGTGATGGCCCAGTTCTGGTTGATCAGAGCCGCTCCGCACTTGTGCAGGTAGGTGACCTGTCGCCACTGCCGCAGAGAAACCTGCAGGAGGACACGAGGTCAGCTGGGAGCACAGTGACTCGGGACACGGGGAACCTCTGAGGTAGCTGGTCAGCTGGGAGCACAGTGACTCGGGACACGGGGAACCTCTGAGGTAGCTGGTCAGCTGGGAGCACAGTGACTCGGGACACGGGGAACCTCTGAGGTAGCTGGTCAGCTGGGAGCACAGTGACTCGGGACACGGGGAACCTCTGAGGTAGCTGGTCAGCTGGGAGCACAGTGACTCGGGACACGGGGAACCTCTGAGGTAGCTGGTCAGCTTGGAGCACAGTGACTCGGGACACGGGGAACCTCTGAGGTAGCTGGTCAGCTGGGAGCACAGTGACTCGGGACACGGGGAACCTCTGAGGTAGCTGGTCAGCTGGGAGCACAGTGACTCGGGACACGGGGAACCTCTGAGGTAGCTGGTCAGCTGGGAGCACAGTGACTCGGGACACGGGGAACCTCTGAGGTACTGGTCAGCTGGGAGCACAGTGACTCGGGACACGGGGAACCTCTGAGGTAGCTGGTCAGCTGGGAGCACAGTGACTCGGGACACGGGGAACCTCTGAGGTAGCTGGTCAGCTGGGAGCACAGTGACTCGGGACACGGGGAACCTCTGAGGTAGCTGGTCAGCTGGGAGCACAGTGACTCGGGACACGGGGAACCTCTGAGGTAGCTGGTCAGCTGGGAGCACAGTGACTCGGGACACGGGGAACCTCTGAGGTAGCTGGTCAGCTGGGAGCACAGTGACTCGGGACACGGGGAACCTCTGAGGTAGCTGGTCAGCTGGGAGCACAGTGACTCGGGACACGGGGAACCTCTGAGGTAGCTGGTCAGCTGGGAGCACAGTGACTCGGGACACGGGGAACCTCTGAGGTAGCTGGTCAGCTGGGAGCACAGTGACTCGGGACACGGGGAACCTCTGAGGTAGCTGGTCAGCTGGGAGCACAGTGACTCGGGACACGGGGAACCTCTGAGGTAGCTGGTCAGCTGGGAGCACAGTGACTCGGGACACGGGGAACCTCTGAGGTAGCTGGTCAGCTGGGAGCACAGTGACTCGGGACACGGGGAACCTCTGAGGTAGCTGGTCAGCTGGGAGCACAGTGACTCGGGACACGGGGAACCTCTGAGGTAGCTGGTCAGCTGGGAGCACAGTGACTCGGGACACGGGGAACCTCTGAGGTAGCTGGTCAGCTGGGAGCACAGTGACTCGGGACACGGGGAACCTCTGAGGTAGCTGGTCAGCTGGGAGCACAGTGACTCGGGACACGGGGAACCTCTGAGGTAGCTGGTCAGCTGGGAGCACAGTGACTCGGGACACGGGGAACCTCTGAGGTAGCTGGTCAGCTGGGAGCACAGTGACTCGGGACACGGGGAACCTCTGAGGTACTGGTCAGCTGGGAGCACAATGACTCGGGACACGGGGAACCTCTGAGGTACTGGTCAGCTGGGAGCACAGTGACTCGGGACACGGGTAACCTCTGAGGTCCTGGTCAGCTGGGAGCACGGTGGCTCGGACGTCAGACACGTACAGTTTCTGTACATTGGTATGTTGAGACCTTGCAAAAACCCAACACGTGTGCGTAAGGCGTTGCGAAAGCAGTTCCACGTGTGGGGCTTACCGAACGTGTGCGCGTGCGCAGCAGGTGAGCGACGTTATCAGAATGGCAACACGTCGTAAGTGCTCTATCGGGATTAGGAGCACCTTCGGTTTCCGGTCAGATGTGACGCACTCGTTCCGGATCGCGTGGGGCCGGGCGGCGGGTGTCTGACGTCATAGCCCGCCTTTGACCGCCCCATGCACGGTGCGACAGTGACCGCTATAGGTCAGCAGAGGTCAGCAGAGGTCAGCAGAGGTCAGCAGAGGTCACCCACCTGCCACGGCCACTCGCCGAAGTCGGAGACGTTTCCGCCGACGATCCGCTTCTGGGGGACATACCGCTTGCCGCAGCCTGCGAATAACAGCCCGGGGTGAACATACAGAGAGCTGCAGGTGGTAATCCGAAACTCGGGCATGTGGCACACATATGCAGTCAACTCCTATTTGTATGTAATCGAGCTTCGCTTGGTAGCTTCAAGGAATCGCTCATTTCTTCTCAGGAGAATGACCGTCTTACAATTCGCCTTCATTTATCAATAATTAACACTCAATGTATTTGTGTTCTCAAAACAAGCTGTCTTAGATAAATTTGGCAAAAACAATAAGTCTTCGATATATTTTTTTTGAAAGTTTACGGGCGACACCGAGGGGTAATGTTTGAGCCATGCAGCATGGCATGATGGTTCTGAATCAGCTAGTTCAGCGTCATAGGCGTACACAAGGGGGAGGGCAAACGGGATAGTTGCCCCCCCCCCCCTGAAGGTCTGTATGTGCCCCCTTTGGTCGAAAAAAAAGAATTATTTTTTGATTTTTTAAAGAGAAAAATAGTGAAAATATGCCCTTTTAAAAATATAGTGGGCCAAATCCGGTGAGTTTTTTTGGTGGGGTACTTTATGCCCCCTGAGCAAAAAATTGCCCCTCCTGGAGTAAATCCTGGGTACGCCACTGTTTAGCGTGAGAAGTGGGAATTTCACGTGATACGGTTTTGAGGTGAGATCGTGTAGGCAAATAGACCGTGCGAAAGCACACGGCAAGGAAGTGAGCCTTTAGGCTCTTCTTGCTGCATTAGCAGGTAACCATGAATTTGAACAGACTTTCACCGTGCAAATGACACCAGTCGTGGTCGCACCATCATCGGCAGTTGTCTGCTGACATTGGGAGCATCAACTGGATTAGGTATCATGTTCATTTGACGACTTGAACCCATTGGCTGCCTTGCGAAGTCAAGAAGGAAGCATAAAATTACAGAAAATAGAATAAGTACAAAGGTTATTTTATTATCATGTCTATAAAGTTGCAAAATATATGGATATATGTTTATATAGATGGGAAGACGATTATATCGTAATAAGTGAATTTTAAGCCATTTTATAACGTATCCTTAATTGCAATCTGTACAAATTAAACTGCGTTATTAAGAGAATAAACATAGTCCTGGATAGGTAGATTACTGTGCATACAGGCTGATAAGACCAGTCCTGGCGCGGTAACTGGTCTTCTGATGCCCGTATCGACATTCTGGCCCGTCATCTATACGTCGTTCATCATGATTTTCCCAAGCTGACGGTTAATTACGCCAGTAATTCGAATGGCGCTTCCAGTCCGAAGGCTTCATAGTTGTAACAACGCGTGCTATCAAGGACGATGAGACGTCAGAAATAAGGCTGACTGTAAGTACCTACACTAAGTACAGTGATAGTTAAGAATTTACGAGACAATATTCAGGGCATTGATCCTAAGTACAGTGACCTCACCGGAGACATGTCTGCGGGTTAGAAATAAGCAGGTGATTTGTTTCCTTGAAAGTATGCTTTGTGGGTAAGTTCAACTTTTTAGGCATTAGTGAACGAATATTATGCTACTTGTTGCTTTCCTCACTGGCATGCGAAAGTTAACCGATACCAACATAATCCCAACGGGATATAACGCATATCACTTGCAATTTAATCCAACGTGCTAAGCATTGCAAAATAACTGGACCTTTACATTTGTGGGAACATTTCCATAGCAGCGACCAGTACATCATTTTTGCACACCACCCGTTGTTCACACCAAGCTACCTAGTATCACACTCTTCGTGTCCATCGACCATTGTAGCACTAGCCCCACCCATGACCCCACCGGCTTTAATTCCCCACACCGCTAGCCCCTAATAAACTCGCGCGCCAGCCGTGACCTCTCCCACGAAAGGTGGGCGTTACTACAACGGTGTCGGCGCCGCAATCACCCGTGGCGCTCTAACAGGCCCGCCAGCCCTCTGACCCGCGCCACGGCGACCCGGTACCGGTCCGGCGCGGCCTTCTATCTCAGTTCTCACCTGTCGCGTAGTCCTGGTCCACCACGGGCATCGCCGTCGTAGCCGCCGCGGAGCTCGCTGAGCTCGAGGCAATCACTGCTGCGATGGAGCTGAGAGTCACCGAGGCCGGAGGAGGGGTCGGGGTGGCGATCGGGGTGGCGATCGGGGCGGTGGTTGGAGCGGTGATAGGGGCGGAAGTCGGGGCGGCAGTGGATGGGGACGCCGGCTTCGGGGTGGGCGATGGTCGGGAGGCAGTGATGGGGATCCAGCCACTTGTCGTGCCCGCCGTCGGTGGCTGCGTCGCTGCCGTTGGGGTGGCCTCGGTGGACACAGTCATGGGTTTCGGAGTGGTCGCAGACGTGATCGGGGTCTCGGTAGACGACATCGTTGTCACCGGCTGGGAAGTGATTTCGACAGCAGCAGCTGTTGTCGGCTTTTCCGCCGTCGCGGAGGTGGTTGGTTTAGTTGTAGCGGAAGTGGTGGGCTTGGCTGTTGCCGACGTGGTTGGATTGGTTGTCGCCGATGTGGTTGGCTTGGTGGTTGCCGACGTAGTGGGCTTGGTTGTCGCCGACGTGGTTGGCTTGGTGGTTGCCGACGTGGTGGGCTTGGTTGTCGCCGACGTGGTTGGCTTGGTTGTCGCCGACGTAGTTGGCTTGGTTGTCGCCGACGTGGTTGGCTTGGTTGTCGCCGACGTGGTTGGCCTGGTGGTTGCCGACGTGGTGGGCTTGGTTGTCGCCGACGTGGTTGGCTTGGTTGTCGCCGACGTGGTGGGCTTGGTTGTCGCCGACGTGGTGGGCTTGGTTGTCGCCGACGTGGTTGGCTTGGTGGTTGCCGACGTGGTGGGCTTGGTTGTCGCCGACGTGGTTCGCTTGGTGGTTGCCGACGTGGTGGGCTTGGTTGTCGCCGACGTGGTTGGCTTGGTTGTCGCCGACGTCGTTGGCTTGGCTGTGGTGATCCTGGATGGTTTCGTCACCGGTGCCTCTGTGGACTCAGTTGGCTTCTGTGTGGGTGCTTCTGTCGGTGCCGCAATAGACGTGGCTCCTGTTGCCGCCTCGTTCGTTGTGGTCGTCTGCGTCATGGTGGTCTGTGCGGCCGGCTTCTCAGTCGGCTTCTGCTCTTCTGCCGATGGTGTTGAAGTCTCTGCGTCCGAGGGCTTCATGGTGGTGGCGGCAGCGCCTGCAGTCTCGGTGGTTGGCACGTTCGGGGCTTCAGTCTGAGGCTTTTCTGTTGGCTTAGCTGTTGACTGTTCCGTGACCTTCTCGGTTGTCATGACCGGCTTCTCGGTGGAAGAAGCGGCAGTGGCGGCCTCCGGCTTCGCAGTCGTCGCGACGGATGGCTCTACGCTGCTCATCGGGATCTCCGAGGTCGTAACTGGCTTCATCGTGGCTGACGTGGTCGCTTCAGTCATCGGCTTTCCAGTGGTCGAGCTGGGTTTGACCATTTCTGGCGTCGTTACCTCGCCAGTCTGTCCTTCCTTGTTTACCATCGGCCCGGTCAACTCATCCGTCGTTGTCTCAGGCTCAGCGGTCATCTGCACCTCCGCGCTGGGCTTCTCAGGCTTTTCGATGGTGGTTGTGGCCTTCTCGGTGGTAGCAGGAGTTCCCCCGGAGCTAACAGCCGCAGTGGAAGACGGGACACTAGTCGGTGTAGTCGTCTCCTGCTTCTGTTCCTCCGAGGTCACCTGGTCACCTGCAGTCGTCTGAGCGACAGGCACTGTTACCTCCGGCTTCTTAGTGGTCGCCGCTGTGACTTCGGTCGTCTTCGTCGTCGTCGTCGCTTCGGTCGAGGGCGCCGATGTGGACATCTGGCTCAGATCGGGGATGAAGGTGCTGAACTCGGGCAGAGCGACAGTGGTGAATGCGTCCTCAGTGGTGGTGGAGACCGAGGCAGCGGTCGTCGTGGCTTTTTCTGTAGTCGTGGTCTTCTCTGTCGCTGGCGACGTGGTGGTAGGCCGTGGTGTGGTTGTCTTGGTTGTGGTCTTAGAGTTCATCGTGGGGGTCTCAGTAGAAGGAGTCTTGGTGGCTGTGGAGGCTTGGGTCGTCATCGAAGCTGGCTTGGTTGTGGTCGGTTTGTCAGTGGTCTCCGGTCGCTTCATAGTCGAAGACGTCGGTGTAGCTGTGGTAACCGGCGCTGGAGCCGTGGTCGTCTTGGTTACCGGTGCCGCTGTGGTCTTGGTCGTGGGCGTCTCTGTTGTCTTGGTGGTGGGCGTCTCTGTTGTCTTGGTAACCGGCGCTGAAGTTGTCTTGGTTACCTGCATCGTGGGCTTTTTAGTAGCAGCGTCCACGGCAGCCTGCTTCTCCGCCTCCTCGTCACCCTGAGCAGTGGCGGTCTCTGTCTGAGGCGCGGCGGACGCTTTCACGGACTCGTCTATCGCTGCGGACGCGGTGGTGGTCGGCTTACGAGTCGTTGTCGTCGTCGTCGTCGTCTCCGCAGCGGCCGCCGTGGATGTTAGTGGCGTCTTCTCAGTCATTTCCGCGGGCTTCTCAGAGGTCGTTGCCACCGGCTTCGCGGTAGGAGCAACAGGCTTTGGCGTCGTCTGCTTCGGCTTCTCGGCTTCAGCACTGGGAGTTTTAAGCTCGAGTTCGGTCTGGGATCCTTCCGTGGTGCCGACCTGAGAGCTGTCCGTGGCAGTGGTGACCTTGACCTGAGAGCTTTCTGTGGTGGTGGGGACCTTGACCTGAGGGCTTTCTGTGGTGGTGGTGGTGGGGACCTTAACCGGCTTGTCCTTGATATTAGGCGGCAGCGGCAGTCCGCCATCATCGACGGTGTTCGGCAACGGCTTGCGGAAGGCACAGCAGCTGCCGAAGTAGAAGCCGTCCATGCATGTGCCCAGGTGTACGCCCTTAATCTTCATGCAGTTCCAGGCGAACATGCAAACGCCGCGCTCCCCGCTCGTCTTGTGGGTGCAGGGCAGAGGACGGATCGAGCGCGCACTCCCTGTGGGACGCAGAGGCGGAGTCAGCTGCGTGTCTCCGGAAAAGTTCGCGGTGCAGCGGCGAAAGTCGGGACCGAGTCGTGATGAGGTCATAAGTCACAGCAGCTCGGGTATGCTGGTAATGTCTGAACAGAAAGTCATAGGAAAGTCACCGAGCGGTGTTTAACATTCTGCTACTACCGAACACGGACGACGTGATTTATCAAATGAGCAGAACAAATGGTTTAACTTAATCAATTTCGGCAAACAATGTCATGTGATTTAAAAAGTAACGTAGCCCGCATTGCTGTTGTGAGCGACCCTTACCTCTGATGAGGGGCTGGAAACGCCTGGCCGCGGCCAATCCCAGGAGAAGGAAAACAAAGAACAGTCCCTTCATGTTGACTGGTGTGCTACGCAGTGAATACTGGCTATACCTGTAACAAGACAGTTCGACGTCAATACAAAGTTTTATCAAACGGATCGCCTAAATCACCCCTCGTCGGACAAAGAAGTGCCAGCCTTATATTAAATCGTGACGCTAGTACGACAATTGCTTTTGAATATATTGTCGGAACAAATAGAGATAAGATAGTAATGCCAATACGTGTGGTTTCAAAGCAAAACATGAACTGCGTTAATATCCTATTGTTAAAGAAGTTCATCTGCATGCTGCTCGAGTCTGGCGGGCAGACAGCGACTAAGCAGCGGCGGCGGCCCAGCCTCTGGGCGCCGTTAGCTTCCCGTCAGCTGACCGAGCAGCGCGCAATGGTCTAACTGCAGTCGTCCCACTTCTGCCTCCCCCCGTTCTCCACTGGTCCCGTGTGCGGCGCTGTCTCTGTGCCACCATGACGAGGTCTCTAGGTACGCCGAACCGGGAGGGATAGCCGCTCTCCATGGCCGGTGACGTCACAGAGAGTCTCAGAGTAGCAGCTCGAGTCGGGCACGGCCGCCTCCTGCCTGACCGATACGCTGAGGTGGCTGCGTCGTGACTCCCCCCCCCCCCCCCCCCCCGGCTGATGGTCCCTTCACCCGTATGCAGCGTTTCGCTTTCCGGGAGACGTCATGACGCCTCTCCACTGTGACCTACAAAGCCCAGAGAGGTGGCTGGACCGGATATGGCGAGACTGCCGGGCGGCGGCGACCGGTCGCGGCCACGGTCCCGGACCAGGACGCTTCGTGACGTCACAGTATCATACGGACCAGAGCGGCGTTTCACTGCGTGCTCACCAAACCGATCTCAACACCAGGGACTGGATTGGGAAAACCAAAGTTTGTTTACGTTGCAATGCGCAGAACATGATTTGGTTTTATCTTTTCTGGCTGTGTCTCTACTGGCGTGGTTATTCAGGGAACTACTAGGATGTGGACGGTGGACAGTGGGCGGTGGACGGTGGGTGGTGAACGGTGGACGGTGGACGGTGGACGGTGGACGGTGGACGGTGGACGATGGACTGTGGACGGTGGACGATGGACTGTGGACGGTGACGGTGGACGGTGGACGGTGGACGGTGGACGGTGGTGGACGGTGGTGGACGGTGGTGGACGGTGGTGGACGGTGGTGGACGGTGGATGGTGGTGGACGGTGGACGGTGGACGGTGGACGGTGGTGGACGGCATGTGAGTCAGTGTTCGGCCCGGCCTCCCGTTAGGAGGGTCGCTGGGCCGCTCCGCCTGACCGACCGCTGAAATGGATCGCGGCCCGTCCGGCGCTGTCAGAACTAGCTGGATCGCCGCCAAATGGGTCACCGGGAGCCTAGCGCTGCGCTCCGGCGGTCCAGCCAAGCCGGAGTCGCGCCAGGGCGACCCTGCCGTACTGGATCCTTGGTCAACGCCAGCAGCTCAGCAACACGTGCGCTCTCTGTCTGCCGGATCGCGATGCTCCGTACTTTAGAACGAAGCAACTATTGAGTAATTGAGTGCGCATAATTTACGATTGTATTCTTTGGCTTGACTATTGTCCGCTTTCATAACCGATTTAATCAAGATGTGATGCATACGTCGACTAACAAACGGAACCGGATTCAGAAATGCACAGTGTCGGTGGCGATATTTCGTCACAGCGATGACGTACGGAGTTCCGGCCGAATGGCGGTTCTCAGGCGAACCCGAGTACAGCATCGGGCCGCCAACTGGGACGCACCGAGCTGACGATAGGTGCCGGGGACCGTTCTTTGCAGGTCACCTGGCAGCCGCACCGTATCACCACGCACCGCGACGTGCGGTGACGTGCGGTGACGTGCGGTGACATGCGGTGACGTGCGGCGACGTGCGGTGACGTACGGCGACGTGCGGTGACGTACGGCGACGTGCGGTGACGTGCGGCGACGTGCGGTGACGTGCGGTGACGTGCGGTGACGTACGGCGACGTGCGGTGACGTGCGGTGACGTACGGCGACGTGCGGTGACGTGCGGTGACGTACGGTGACGTGCGGTGACGTACGGCGACGTGCGGTGACGTGCGGTGACGTACGGTGACGTGCGGTGACGTACGGCGACGTGCGGTGACGTGCGGTGACGTACATACAGAGACGTACGTTTCCAAATTACAGCTTTACCGTAACCCAGAGCTGATGACAGTCCAGTGAGTCGTCGCGTTTGCCGCAGGGGCCCGAATCTGTGCCATTGGGTGAGTGGGGTGGGAGCGGGCTCACGGTGAGGAGCTCTGGCTACCTCGCCGCCTCCCCCGCGGCTGTGTGCGGTGCGGAAGGGCTGGGAAGCAGACGGCCGCCACACTGGAGTGGAGTGGAGTGGAGTGTTGTGGAGCGGATAACGGTAATCGGCGGGCAACAAATTTCACCGCTGTTGCGGGTGAGTGTTCGCCGCAAAATTTTAACGGAATCGCCGCGAGCAAATGAAAGTCCATGCAACTGGTTTGTAAAAATGGGTGCAAAAAGCTGATATCGCTGCAAAGATGCGCATATAGGCGTTATTATTCACCATGTACCTGTTAACCTCATACTACTGGGTTATTGGGGAACTGGGTGAACAAGCTGGAGGGAAAACACGTTTATATCGCAATATAATGCCATTGGGGATTTCCTACTATCATATTGTCCATGTCTTCACCTGTTTAACTTCAAGTTATGGCTTATGTAACACGGCAGATTATAAGATTTAACTAGCAAAATGTACGCGTATTATGCTCATTGCCCATGTACAGCATAACTGAAAGAATAATTTCTGGGACAGTATGTAAATATGCTCGTGTCCGTTGTACTCAAACAGATATTAATTCATGAAACGTATATAGTGCACGCATCCGTAAGATCCCACTGCAACGCAATCAGGCGAGATCCATCGCGTGTCAATTGTACGATGATCTGAGTCAGGTTGTTATCACACAAGGTCTTGTTGTCACCGCAGAGTGCCCTGTCGTCACCTCAGACCGTCCCGCCGACACCCCATTCTACAGACGCCCTCTGCATCAGACTGGCACAGAATGAGGTCACGCTCCGTTCACGGTGCGCGGCGACGTGACGCGCGGTCACTGACACAGTCGGTGACGCGTCCTTGCTCGTCCGGCACAGCCGCGGCCCTGGCTGAATGAGTGTCGGCGGGGGCGGCGGCGGCGGGGGCAGGGAGGCGGCGGGACGGGGTAGGAGCGGCGGCGGTGGCGCACGTGTGTCCGTGTTGCGGGTGAATGAAGCCAGCAGCGTGCTGCGGTGGCCGCGGGCGGGGCACGTGGGTCCGATGCCGCCGCCGCCGCGGCCGGCCCGGTGCGAGAGGCATTGTCTGCCGGGCCGCCGCAGTACCGTTGTTCGAGCTGCAATCGGTCGCGGTCGGTCGACAAATGGAGCGTTCAGCGGCCCGGCGGTGCGACGCTCAGCGCCCGGGGGCGTTCGGTCGGCCGTCGGCCAGCCTGTTCCCAGCCATGAAGGCCGGTGTGGTGGCCGCGCGACCCAGTTCCGGAAGTGTTTCGTAGCGATATCTTCACACTTAAGCCCCGAAGGGTGGTTAAGCTTGCGGCCAGCTCGCTCATGCCGGCTGCGAGCCAGGTCCCAGCTGAGAGCTCGGTCTGACCAGTAGGTCTGTCAGTGTGACCAGTAGGTCTGTCAGTGTGACCGGCCAGGCCGGCTGTACGGCCGGGCGGGTGAGAGGGAAACGGCTGGCCTTGCCGACCAGGCGGCATTCCTGACAGGGCGGTCAGTGGCCGACTGTTTGCGGCGCCGCGTTACCAGAGATCAGCGCTGGGTCAGCGCCGAGTCGTCCCGCCGCCCCACCGCCGCCTCCGCCGCCGCCCCGTTCCAATTCCGGCGCGCTCCGCCCGAGC
This sequence comes from Chirona hameri, assembly GCA_036785665.1. Classification (NCBI taxonomy): domain Eukaryota; kingdom Metazoa; phylum Arthropoda; class Thecostraca; order Balanomorpha; family Balanidae; genus Chirona; species Chirona hameri. The sequence continues at coordinate 5,354 of JAXIVJ010019311.1, read as the reverse complement.
TCGGGGCGCCGGGGCCGCCCGTCGGAGACTGCATCGGTCCCAGCCCGGCATAGGCCGCTAGCACCAGAGACTGCCGGACGGACTAGAAACACCTGGGCGGACGCTGCGACCACGGGCGGCGCTCGGCGGGGCGCTCGGTCCCTCCCATCTATCGCCGCCTCTCCGCGGCTAACGGGCCTAATCTCTCCCTCTTCGGCGGCCGCTCGGATGAGGGTAATCCCCGGCGGCGCTCGGCCCGCTGATCAGGGACGGCGGGCAGGGGGCCGGCCCGGCTGCCGAGCCGCTCGGTCGGGGCCGGCTGTTTCAGCCATCGTTCGCCCCGTGCAAACAGTGACCGCCGCGCTGGCCGGCCGCCCGGCCGTCTGGGCCCGGATAGCGCGCCTGGCAGATACCGTTCCCCAGCTCAGCCGAGTCATGTCAGCCGGTGGGACCGCGGCGGAGGGCTCTCAGCCCGGGACGCGGCGAATCTGCAGCAGACGAGAGGCGGCCAGCAGACGAGAGGCGTCTCCGGCACCTGCCCGGCGGCCCGCCGCGTCGGACGGACTCGCCTCAGTGACTCCGTGTAAGCGAGCACTTGGCGCGACCAGACGGAGACAGACGGCACCGACACGTCCGTGCGGAGTTCAGCACCGTAACGACAGCAGAGCGCTGCGAACTCTCAGGGTCGATGGACGAACATTGAACTTTACGGACCATTTAACACGGCAATAGAAAAACTGTCCCGGCAAAAGGTAACGGTGACCTTTACTGCCCTAGCATGTGCTTAAATAGCACATTCGTGTTGTCTCTTTGCCGACATGTCATCTGCCAACCATTGCTCCCGTAGCAACCGTGGCTATTTCCAATATCCATAAGCTTGCAAAATCCTTTGATTTGTTGAACATTGATATAGGTCCCCGAAGAACGGATCTTGCCATTTTGGTTCCTGTTATTCCTCTGCCTCATATATGATAGATGCCCGAGTGGCCAAAGCGATGTTTTAGCCAAATGGCCTAGCCATCACAGTCCTTGATGATGATTGTCGCTGAACCATCAGCTCGCTCTGTGACTGGGCAGGGGACTGTCCAGCGGTCCGGTGTTAGTCCAGCGGTCCGGTGTTAGTCCAGCGGTCCGGTGTTCGTCCAGTGGTCCGGTGTTTGTCCGGTGGTCCGGTATTGGTCCAGTATTGGTCCGGTATTGGTCGATCCAGTGTGTGTAGTGGCGCCCGCCGGCCGCCGCACGTCGGTACGGCTGACCACTGATGCGGGTCGCCACCGGCAGCCGCGGAGGCCGCGGTGGCCGCTTGTTTTTGCTCCGTGCGCCGTGCGGCGGTGGCGGTCAGCCGCCGCCGGCGGCGGCGGCGGCGGCGAGTCAGCGACCCGGCTGACCCGACGGTCAGGGTCGGAGGGCGCCGCTGGCTGACCTGCCGGTGAGGCCGGCAGCTCCCACGCCACGGGACGGTAACGGTGGACACGGACGGCCGCTGTCACCACCGCCGCCACCGCCGCCGCCGCCGCGGCCGCCGCCGCCGAGACGGCCGGCCGGGCGGACTAGGATGTTTACAGCGGCAGGGGTGGGTCATGGGAGGGTGGGAGGGCAGGGCGCCCGCTTCCTGGAGAACCGGTACTCTCGTCGCGTGTTTTGTGCTTTGTCGTGTGGAGTGGTGATTGTATCATACGTGATGAAGTCATGGGCGCGATGTAGTATGCAGATGCTGGGGAATGCTTCCGGGTAAGTTCGGTGTAAAAGTGGGACAGGCTCCGTAGTGGTTTGAATGGCGACTACCCAGGATCTCCAGCTGCTTACTTATGCCAGGCCGGCCCAGATATGCTGACAAACGCCACATACGACAGTTGTACCTTTAAATAAATTTAAATAAAACCAGGGCAGGGAACTTCAGATCTGAGGACGTAACAAACTATCACCCATTGAAGAAGCGTTCTGGTGCAAGGAATCGCTTCTGGTAAACGATTAAATCAAATTTTGTCTCGAAACTACGACTAGACACCAAAGCAATGCATACCGCGTTTAGATGGTGAGTGATTATAACTCGATCACTATCAGTGTATACCTACAAAACATACTACAGTTCCCAGTGGTCTCCCAGGCTCCTTCCATCCCGCACCCGCACACACCCTGAGCCCCACCACCGTTCTCACCCGGAGCCCCCCCCACTACTGTGACCTCACCGCACGCACACCCTGAGCCCCACCACCGTACTCACCACGCACAACAACCCTGAGCCCCACCACCGTTCTCACCCTGAGCCCCACCACCCCGTATCACCCTGATTCCCACCAACCGTACTCACTCTGATTCCCACACACATGTACTCAACCCTGATCCCCACCACCGTTCTCACCCCTGAGCCCCACCAACGTAATCACCCTGAGGGCCCCACCACCGTATCACCCTGAGCCCCACCACCCGTACTCAACCCACTCTCTGCTCAGCGCCGGCCGGAGTAGGCGTCACTGGGGGTGGGGGGTGGCGTCTTTAGCGAGGCAGGGCTGCACCATGTCACGGGGGGCGGCGGCGGCGGCGGAGAGCGCGCGGGAGGGCGGCCGCATCGGACGGAGGGCACGCGCGCGACTGCCTGCTCGCCGTGCGTCCTGGTCGCCACGGACCGCCGGCCGCTCGTGCGGCTCGGCCGGCTAGCCGGTACGGGACACGCCGCCTGGGGGCCCTCCTCGACCGGGCTACTGGTCTAAGCCGGCGAGGCCGGGTACGGGCGGGCCGCGCGCCGCCGGCGCCGGCTACGGGGCGTGGGGAGACCGCAGGGCTGACGGGTCAGCGGCACCGGGGTCAGCCGTGGACACGCGGCCAGGTGACCGGCCGCAGGTGGCGGCAACGGCCGCCGTGGGCGGGCACCGGCGCAGCCACTGACTCGGCAGGCCGATGTGCGAGAGGTTGAGGCTGGCGTAGTGACGGGGTTCCGGTTCAGTAGATTGGGAAATCAGTGGGTGAGACTGAGAGATGTCGAAGCTCAACTGACCGATGCTTGTTTCTCTAGAGAGATGACACTTATTTCGTTTCTAGACTATAAAGCAACATCATACATGGCAGAGCTGTCTTGGTCAAGACCGTGTGTCAGGAAGCTGAAATTCGTCTTCAGTACCGCGCCAGACGTCATATCGGGCCAGTTCACGGGACATTGGGCCATCGTCCCCCTGAAGTTGAGAAGACAGCTGCCGATACTGATCCATCGACCCACCGGAAAGGAGTGATTACTGTGATAGATCTCACCCGGGCTGGATGAGCTCACACCACAGATCGAAATAGAAATGGATCAGATATAATAGTACGATTGTCTATGCTTCGTTTTCCCGGTTCGCAGCGGATATGATGTCGTGAGTGATTGATAAGCACTTTAAATTGTAAACGAAAACATTAGTATCTGTCACACAAAAAGGTAGGTATAATGCACTTCTACGTTAGACATGAGATTAGACGGCACCGCGCGCAGGAGAGCGACACTCCAATTTGTCCCAGAATTTGCCGTGATCACATGCGCCGCATTCATAACTCATTACTTCCTTTGCATGGTGTTACAATAAGTTACTTGATGCTGTAAATCTCAAAGTGCAGATTTCGCAAACATCGACCCATATTTTGCATTTTGTATTCCCTTCGTGTCGTTAAACTTCTACTAAAAAAATATGAAATTAAGAATTACAATATTATACATAATATATAGAACTTAATTATAGTAGATTTCATGCCAAAATATAATATACTATAATAAGGCTTTAAATTCTTCTGTTCCAAGCTTGTGTTCTCTTTAAAATGGCAGCTCCATCACGGGTGGAAACAAAGAGTAAGCTAACTGCCTTCAGAGAACAGCAGTGGGAGGCCGGACCTGAAAATGAATAGGACTTGTGAATTCCTATATGTCCCGGTTCGCACTTCCCCAATGTGGGAAAGTAGAGAGTGAACTTGAATCCAATTGGTTCTTGTGATATAGTCACATAACATTATTCGGACACAGGTATTGTTCCCTTTTTCAATTCACGCGGAAACCCAGTTCTTAAAATCACAACCTCTTGTGGAGGGTTAGAAATTGTGGCCCGAGTAATAAAACAAGCAATATTCAAGGTCAATTCGAATCAACTTAAATCAAGTAAATGCATTTTAATTTTTGTCGCGTAATCTTTTCTCTATACGGTTATGGCTTGGGTTTGTTCCGATATGCCGTTTCGGTCCGCCCAGGCGAATGTGCGAATGTGAAAGAAAAATATGAGAAGAAGAGGAAGAGGATAAAGTGGGTCCAAAGTGAAACAAACCAACCAGGCGACCGTCCATGGGCTTTACGTGTTTTCACACCGCAGGGAAACCCTGCGGGGAATGCCAAAGCCATGAATTCGGCCACTATGACTCCCGAGAGCGTCTCTTCAACCGCTACATGCGCAGTGGTCGGCGGCCGCCCCAGTCCCCGGATTAACATGCGAGTTGGGGAATCGAGGGACAGGCAGTGTGGAGGATGGAAATGTATCTGATTCGCCATGCGATCTTAAAAACGCATGTTATCCGAGAAGGAACTAAAAAATAATGTTAGGTATATTTTTTTCTTTGAGGTTCATTCAACCCGCCCCGCGCCCCCCCGGTGGGGCCTCTGTGACAACTTCGCCCCTGGTGTGGGAGGATTATGGGGTCTAAATGCCCCCTCACACACACACACACACCACACACAACACACACACACACAACACACACACACACACACACCACACACACACACACGCACACGCGCACGCGCACGCGCACGCGCACACGCACACGCACACGCAGCCGCAGCCGCAGCCGCCGCAGCCGCAGCCGCAGCCGCAGGCCGCAGCGCAAGCCGCAGCCGCAGCCGCAAGCAGCAGCAGCCACAGCCACATTCACAGTCACATTCACAGTCACATCACAGGTCACAGTCACAGTCACAGTCACAGTCACAGTCGAAGTCGCAGCGTCGCAGTCGCAGTCGCAGTCGCAGTCGCAGCCGCAGCCGCAGCCGCAGCCGCCAAGCCGCAGCCGCAAGCCGCAGCCGCAGCCGCAGCCGTAGCCGCAGCCGCAGCCGCAGCCGCACACGCACACGCACACGAGCACACGCACACCGCACACGCACACGCACGACGCACACGCACACGCACACGCACACGCACACGCACACACACACACACACACACACACACACTACACACACACACACACACACACACACACACACACACATACACACACACACACCACACACACACACACACACACACGCGCACACACGCACACGCACACGCACACTCACACAGCCACCCACACCCCACCCACACACCCCACCCACACACGCCACCCCACACACCCACCCACCACCACACCACCCACCACACCCACAC
>JAXIVJ010019310.1:0-20062 GCA_036785665.1 Chirona hameri | reverse complement strand
ACGCCAATTTGACACGAAGCCCTCACATCATGATAGCTTTCTTGTCAATATAGATGTACGAATATATCCAACATCCTTTTGGATCACCTATCTGCACCAGTGTTCGTCACGGACCCACCAACCTCCAGCCCGGCCCAGCCCTGGCCCATGAACACCAAGCCCAGGCCCGGACCAGGCGCGGTCAAATTAATAAATTTGAGGCCCATGCCCGGCCCGTTAAGATTAAGTATATAATTATTTTCACAAAATGTGCAATAATTATCATAGCATATTTACTTGTATACTATAAATGTAAAACAATGAACAAACTGTTCTAACAAAAAAAAGTCACAGCCACAGCAACAGTGTGTTGCTGTGTAAGTGAACTGCTGGCTAAAATATGTTCAAGCTCTGACCTGAGCTCGCGCGCATTACTCCAACATTCTCAGCCCAGGCCCGTCCAGAGCCCGGTGATTTCCTTAAAGTTGAGGCCCGGCCCAGGCCCGACCCATGACCCATAGAGCCAGCCCGGCCCGGGGCGAGCTCTGATCTGCACCCATCGGTGGGCACCGGTCCGTTACTCCGTTACACCGTTACTAACGAAGTTACTTTTTTTAGTAACGAAGTAACGGACTCGTTATATTTGTTACAGTAACAGACCGAATAACGGAAGTCACTTTTGTGGTCCGTTACTTCGTTACTTTTTACTCCGTTATTCCGTTACTCCGTATCTCCGTTACTACGTTACTCCATTACTACATTACTCCGTTACTCCGTTACTCCGTTACTCCGTTACTCCGTTACTTCCGTTACTCCGTTACTCCGTTACTCCGTTAGTTTTTCCTATACTTGTTTCTCTTCACGCCCGGGTTTATTCGCACCAGCACAATCAATGCCTTACACAATACACACGTACAAAATCGAATGTCATATGGCGTAAAGGGATGCCAAATATCGTACCTGTTGGGCTGTTAATGCGGCGCAATGCGCAATGACTGCGATAAAGGTAGCTGTCTCCCGATCCCGATGCCGCGAAACTTCGACAATGTTCTTCAGCTGTTATAGGCCGGCAGCAAGCTGGCGGCACTACTTTATGATAAAGGCGAGCTTCGAGTAACGAGTAGCGAGCCATTGAGAATTACACGCACGGATTCCGTCTCCGCCCCCCACCCTTTCCACTAAGATCTCGCCCCCATAAGAGCTACAATAACGAAATTTGTAGGGTAGGGAGGTTCTGTAGGGAGCCGGTTTTGCGAAATTGTCATGACCCTAGGTTAATATCGTCGAGGTCAAATGGGGTTAAATATGAAAGAAAAAAATATTAGCACTTTGCTCCAGAAACCCCAAAATATCTCAAGAACTATGATAGCTAGGAATAAACGAGAAAAAAACAATTGAAAGTTCTTGAAATATGAATCACCATGGTGTCCTCAAATTTTTAGCCCAGGCCAATAGTTTGGGCTCCAGAGGTGATCAAAGGTCAAAAAGGCTATTTATGGCAAGAAGTTTTGAGCAAATAACGTTTTATTACCGAGCGGGCGCGAAGCGCCCGTGAGGTTTCTCGTCAACTTACTAGACCAGTAAAACGCCTTTTGGGCGATGACCGAGCGGGTGCGCACTGGTAAAGCTAAAACAAGTTTGAAATATGAAACGGTACGGGAGAGCACACATGGCAGTAACACATAGTCCTTTTAGTCCTTTTAGTCCCCCATAAAAATTGCCAGGCCTCCATGCATGCCAACATAAAAATTAAGTTGTATTAAATTGTACATGATCTCCTTTCTCGAATCCGCCAAAAGCGACTACGTCCTGAACGCTGCATGTTTCAGCGTATAAAAAACGAATGCTTAGATAAATCAAGCCATTTTTGATCAAGAATTATTTTGGTTCATTTCGACGTTTGCGGGTGCCAGGCGTTGTGGTACCACCCCTATCAGAACGCACCATAACAACATCAAAGTTGATTTGATGGTCCTATTCAATGGTAAAAACCCGACCTCAATCGGAGCAGTGGTTGCAAAGTTATTAGCTTCCGAAAAGCATCTGTATGGCCGGGTCGGGCCGGCTCGGGCCGGTCGGGGCGGGTCAAATGTAAATTTGTCTAGTAAGTTGACGAGAAACCTCACGGGCGCTTCGCACCCGCTCGGTAACAAATTTGCATTCATGACCCGGCCCGAACCGCCCCGAACCGGCCCGAACCGGCCGTACAGACGCTTTTCGGAAGCTAATACCTTTTCGACCACTGCTCCGATTGAGCTCGGGTTTCACCATTGATAGGACCATCAAATCAATTTTTGTTTTGGGCATGGTGCGTTATAATAGGGGTGGTACCACAGCGCGAGGCACGCGGAAAAGTGGGGTAGGTCAAATCACCATTTTAGAGGAAAGTCGCACCTAATCATAAAATCGCTTCATCAAACTGGACCACATTGGCGTACGCTAAGAGCCAATGATGCCCTATATGTTGCATGCCTAGTTTAAACTTAAGGCTTGAGCGCATGTGACCACGTGGAAGAAATAAGGGTGTCGGTTAAACCCCTATGATGTATCTCAGAAACTACTGGGCCGATTATGGCGAAATTTGGTGTGCGACTGATATCCTGTCAATATGCCACATGATGAATCGGAAGTTGCATGGCACGTGCGCACGTGCGGACCCCTTTTTATATCTTCGAAACTACTGGACCTATTTAGCTGAAAGTTTGCATGTAGGTTAGGGTATGGCCTCTTTAGACGTGCCGAGGCATATGACAATATGCACGTGCGCACGTGCGCCACCGTATTTCAGAGCACGGAAACTATTGGACCTATCGAGGTGAAAATGTGCATACATGCTTAGGAATGGCTGTTAGAGGTTTGTTCTTGGCGGAAATTGTGAGTCACTATGCACGTGTTCACTGCGCACGTGCGGACCACTATTTGCTATCTCTGAAACTACCTGCCCGATTCAGCTGAACGTTCCTATGCATACTGGAGTATAACCACGGAAGCTAATACCTATTGAGCTATTGAGCTAATACCTATAAAACTATTGAGCGTTTTACTTATCATTGGGATACAGTCCATGCGCACGTACGCTCCCGTACCGTTTCATATTTCAAACCTGTTTTAGCTTTACCAGAGCACGCCCGCTCGGTCATCGCCCGAAAAGGCGTTTTACTGGGTTTACAAAAGTAACGGAGTAAGGGAGTAACTGTAACTTCCGTTAAATTTTTTGACGATGTAACGGAGTAACGAGTAACGAGTTACTTTTTTGGAGTAACGGAGTAATGAGTAACGAAGTTACATTTTGAAGTAACGGTGCCCACCTTTGTCTGCACTTTACTTGCATTGTTTTTATCCTCGCTTATATTCCCTGGCCATGGACGAATCCAGGGAAGGGGTCAAAGAGGCCATGCCCCCCCCCCCAACCGCCTGAAATCGGCGTAAAATTGACACATTTTCTGATATATAAAATAATCTAAGCAACTTTCACAAAGGCAAATTTGTTTTAAATCAGCTCTCAATGCATAAGCATGCGAAATCCGATGAGTTTTCAGATTTGTGTGAGACTTTTGGGGATTTACCCCCCCCCCCCCCAAAAAAAAAACACCCGTTTTGGATCCGCCTTTGTCCATGGCTACTCTTCATGCCTTTGGCTGAAAACGGACGTAAACCAAGTAATTCGGTTGGTCAGTGACTGACGTTATCGAAACAACCTGAGTCGGAAGAGCCAGGGAAGGGATCAAAGATGTATGAATACAAGTGCCTTCAGGATTCATATAATTTTATCGTCCAACATTATGTCACTTTTTGGGCAGTCCAAAAATATAAATCTCTCCTAACCAATTTCATTATCGCCCAACCGTTTATAAACAGGATGACGTTGGGGGTGTGACGTAGGGTGTTAGAAGTTTCAGGATGACGTTGGGGGTGTGACGTAGGGTGTTGAAGTTTCAGGATGACGTTGGAGGGTGTGCGGTAGGGTGTTAGAAGTTTCAGGATGACGTTGGAGGGTGTGCAGTAGGGTGTTGAAGTTTCAGGATGACGTTGGAGGGTGTGCCGTAGGGTGTTGAAGTTTCAGGATGACGTTGGAGGGTGTGCAGTAGGGTGTTGAAGTTTCAGGATGACGTTGGAGGGTGTGCAGTAGGGTGTTGAAGTTTCAGGATGACGTTGGAGGGTGTGCAGTAGGGTGTTGAAGTTTCAGGATGACGTTGGAGGGTGTGCAGTAGGGTGTTGAAGTTTCAGGATGACGTTGGAGGGTGTGCAGTAGGGTGTTGAAGTTTCAGGATGACGTTGGAGGGTGTGCAGTAGGGTGTTGAAGTTTCATGATGACGTTGGAGGGTGTGCAGTAGGGTGTTAGAAGTTTCAGGATGACGTTGGGGGTGTGACGTAGGGTGTTGAAGTTTCAGGATGACGTTGGAGGGTGTGCGGTAGGGTGTTAGAAGTTTCAGGATGACGTTGGGGGTGTGACGTAGGGTGTTGAAGTTTCAGGATGACGTTGGAGGGTGTGCCGTAGGGTGTTGAAGTTTCAGGATGACGTTGGAGGGTGTGCAGTAGGGTGTTGAAGTTTCAGTATGACGTTGGAGGGTGTGCAGTAGGGTGTTATAAGTTTCAGGATGACGTTGGAGGGTGTGCCATAGGGTGTTAGAAGTTTCAGGATGACGTTGGAGGGTGTGCAGTAGGGTGTTAGAAGTTTCAGGATGACGTTGGAGGGTGTGCCATAGGGTGTTAGAAGTTTCAGGATGACGTTGGAGGGTGTGCCATAGGGTGTTAGAAGTTTCAGGATGACGTTGGAGGGTGTGCAGTAGGGTGTTGATGTTTCTTCACACTCGTCTACCGTTGATAATCCTGGATCGTTTTTTTAGTCAGACTGTAAAAGACCACATATGGCCTTTAACATTTTTGTTTTGTATAGACATGACGTATGATTAATGTAGCATGCGTTAGATAGGACTGCACTATTGTTTCGAGCTAGTCGGTTACGCAAGCAGATAAAATATTCGGATATCACAAAATATGTACCAATCAGAGGATAATATCGAAAAAGCAGCCCAGAAATTTGGATGGCAAAACACGCTGGTTTCAAAGGCCTACCAAGCTTATCTAAAAAAGGAAAATGTTAGCGATCCAGCATCGAAGCCTGATACTATTTCTTTACATAGTGCCTAAGTGACGGGTTAAACTTATCAAATGGCAATATGGCATCGCCGCACGGTCTATACCACAGGATATTGTATGCGCCGCGACACAGTTTACCCATACACAACACTATTGCTAGCATCACGGCAGTGTTTAATCAGCAGGATAATGTAGGCATTGCGGCACAGCGCTATGCACAAGGTGAGTGTATGTACTGCGGCACAGCCTATACACCAGGATATTGTAAAATAAAGTGAGTGAAGGAAATGTATACTCTTGTGAAACTTCGATGGTAGATGCATTTTTATGCAAACAACACGAAACGAATGCGGAAAAATTGTGCTTACAAAATTAACAGAAATGGTGAAATCGGATTAGGAATCACACTACAGTGCAATGAATAAGCATTTGGTAGAGTATTTTATCGACATGATATGCCAGCACGTACTAGCATACATATAGCATGCAATTATATATTAAATATACTAGCATTATATAGTAAATATATCAGTTAAAGGGAATAGTTAACATTGCAATAACAATAACTCTTCGATAGGATAGGAATAGTTAACCTCTAACATGAAGTTTTGAACTGAGATAGCAGATTTGTAGAGCAGATCGAAAAATGGGTTGTGGTGAAAGAATTACCTGGCTACGCTAAGGAATTTCGACACAGGACTAGTGGCCCCTTTTAGAAGACTCTGTCCGCGAAAATTCACAACGGTTGTTTACGTTACAAGCAGCCTGCGTATATATGCCAAAAGTCCGCCATTATTGTGTGCAGTAGCTTCCATATCCAAGCTACCATATGCATGACGTCATACATTGTCATGACGTTTTGTAAGGCCATGAGGGAGAAAAGAGAAACATTTCTATTTCTCGACGGATATCCATCAATCGTCCCAAAAAATGTCATATTCGTTTTTGTTCAGCTCAAAATACCCAGTATAGCCAAATTTCAAGACTTTTTGCAAGGTGACCTTATTCCCTTTAAGACCCTGCGCTTTAAAATAAATATCATACAGCATTTTGCTGATCAATTGCGAGCTTAAGTCTCCAACCTTACTTCCAGCAATCAAATTTTAAAAAAAAAAATTTAGTCCGAATGTTTTTGAATGGATGGATTCCGAGGTCAGGCCCCGCGCCAAGCATAGTTTGTTGTGCAGGCCCTGACCCCACCACCCGATCAAGCAATTCCTGGCGTCCGGCAGAATTTAGAAGCGAAAGTTTTACGTGCCCGACATACCTGGATACGGTATGTGTCCAGGTATGTCCAGGTATGAACTTGTATGTGTAAGGTATGTGTCCAGGTATGAGCCTGACGCAAATATTGTTGCATTGACGGCTTCGCTAATTATGGTGACCTTGATACAGCAATAATCTGTGATTTTTACCGAAACGTTAAGCGAAATCTGCCCAGAAACTTCATTAGGCGTGATATTTATAGGTACAGTCCCAACAGATGACGTCGCGCACCCGGATAAGTTCCATATCTTGTAAGGTCGCGAGTAATGATGTAAGAATGTACGATGACGTAAGAATGTAAGAATGGTAATGTAAGACAAATTCAGATAATTTCCACAAGCAAATTTGAGGTGATCTAAGGAAGATTTCAACGTTTTCCAACGTTCTCATCAGGCTCAAGACCGCTAACTAAGGTTTTAATCAATATTAAAGATAAAGGACTCCCCTCATTTTTGGTTATAAATTGCACTTAAATAAACTGTTTTACAGAACACTCCAAAACAAAACAGACAACAGCTTCAGAGAAACATAAAGGTATGCAAACTTTCAAGGAGCGTTCTTCATTAGCTGAAGAAATAGCATACCTACAAGTCCACTATTTTCCAAAGACTACAATATTTTCACATTTCAGCATGTAAACTGTGGCTGGTACACCGGGTGCTGGACGAAAAATCGAATGGCAAAAAGTAAACGGATGTTAAGTAATGGGACATTTAGTCAATAGTAAAAAGTCAAAAGTCCTAAAAGTCGGCGGGTAAAAAGTCGACGTGGAAAAAAGTAAACGATGAAAAAGTCAAACGGATAAAAAGTCAATTGATGAAAAATCAACAGGGTAAAAAGTCAACTGTCAAAAAGTCGACATGGAAAAAGTCGACGGACCAAAAGTCAAAAAGATAAAAAGTCAAATGACAAAAAGTAAACATGGTAAAAAGTCAACAGTCAAAAAGTCGACATGGAAAAAAGTCGACGGACCAAAAGTGAAACGGATTAAAGGTCAAGTGACAAAAAGTAAACAGGGTAAAAAGTCAACAGACGAAAAGGCAAAAGGGTAAAAAATCAAAAGATAAAAAGTAAACGGACGGAAAGTCAAGGGGTAAAAAGTCGATGTCACTAAAAGTCAAAATACGAAAAGTCGAAATGGCAAAAAGTCCAAGGATAAAAATTCGAAATGGTAAAAAGCCAACTTCGCTAAAAGTCAAAAGATGAAAAGAAGAAATGGTAAAAAGTCAGCGTCGCTAAAAGTCGAAAGATGAAAAGTAAAAAACGTATAAAGTCGAGATGGAAAAAAATAGATACGTAAAAAGTCAAATAGCAAAAATTCGACGTCGATAAAAGTCAAAAGATAAAGAGTAAAAAGGTAAAAAGTTGAAATGGCAAAAAGTCAATGACGATAATCAGTTAATTTGGCCCATTGAATTTTCGTCTCTTGACTTCCCGTTCATTCAATTATTTTCTTTGGACTATCCGACTATTAACGCGGAAGTCGCGTTTTATACCTCAACAACGTATGTACAATGTACATATATAACTATTACCTACCTACAGTTTAAAAGAATTGAGATTAGTCGACTTATGCTTTGGTTAGTTGATTGTGGTGTGACCCATTTATAAACGTGTTCAAACATTGATACAAAATAAGTACTTCATGTCTTATGTATTTATGTAGATGTTATATATGGTTCAAATTATAACTGAAGATCAGACTCAGCAGTGCCGCATCCAACGGTACCTATCCCTAAGCAAGTTGTCAACGTTTCTTTGTTGGTTAACTCTTCAAAGCTTCCTTCCTTAGGCAATGCTTTAACAATACATTGACATATCTTACAATTTTATCGTATACGATCAAAGTATGTAAGTTCTCGTGATAAACGATAACGTTACCGAGGGCCTGAAAATTGAAATTTACTTGCTTATCTCCTGTTCAATAGTTATGCACAAAATAAAATATGGCAATTGGCATACCCTTAACCATGGCTTCGATTCCACTTTTGCGTGAGACAAACTTCAGTCAAGATGTGTATTGATGCAGTCCCTGAGTCATGTATCAATTAAAACATGTATCATGAACAACTATGCTATCGAAGGCATTTTGCCGACCATGGCAAAACAAACCCCCCCAAAGCCAAGAAAACAAATAATTACTCTGGATTAGATGCATCAAACTATTCACAATACCCAAATGAAATTCAACTGACCCAAGCATTGACTTTTTACGCGCTGACTTTTAGCTATGCGACTTTTTACGATTTGACCTTTGGCGTGTTGACTTTTTGCCATGTTGACTTTTTACCTTTTCGACTTTTTACCTTTCGACTTTTTATCTTTCTACTTTTTATCTTTCGACTTTTTATCTTTCGACTTTTTATCTTTCGAATTTTTATCTTTCGAATTTTTATCTTTCGAATTTTTATCTTTCGAATTTTTATCTTTCGAATTTGTATCTTTCGAATTTGTATCTTTCAAATTTGTATCTTTCAAATTTGTATCTTTCGAATTTTTATCTTTCGACTTATCTTTCGACTTTTATCTATACGACTTTTTACTATTCGACTTTTAGCGTGTTGACTTTTTGCCATGTTGACTTTTTACCTTTTCGACTTTTTATCTTTCAACTTTTAGCGATGTCGACTTTTTACCCCTTGACTTTTCTTCCCTTGACTTTCCGTCCGTTTACTTTTTCCCTTTTGACTTTTTACCCTAGAATCGGTACACCAGCCATATTTTTACAGTCTGAGCTGTATTTAAGTGCGATCTATGTGATACGTGTGTCTTACAACGGCAGATCACACAGCAGTCGGCCTCGAATACGGTTTATCCTTATACGGTCCTGACGTGATGGTATCTCAACTGAAGTCTTAATCACCTCACTGATGCCACCATCGATGACTCCAATATTTCCAATGATCCAATGATCATCGCGTACGCATGACATGGTATGCATTATGCACATGTGGATTATTCTCTTCAGACTTCTGTCATAACCCACAGCCCCTATCATTTTGCACGAATAAAATCACCAACACCAAGAGGAGTCCCGTGCAACGTCCTGAATCCCCTTCAAAGCACTCTCCGTCGGGGAATCTCGGGTATTATACCTATCCCGCCGACGTCCGGTATTCGGGATTATTAGCATTAAGCAGGCACCTGCGCAGTCTCACAGATCGTCGTCCTGATAATCAGTCGTACCAGAATAATCAGTCGTACCACACTGCCAGCATACCTCTCGGTCAGGAAACCAGCCAACGTTGACCTCATGACGATGACATCGCGAAATCATCGAGACACAACAATGTGGATTAAAAGATTACCGATCGCTATTGATTTGCAACTGACCGCGAGCATCTCATCTAGTGGAGAGAAAAAACCGAGAGCACCACTCCCGGGAACAGCCAGCGACAACTCGAGCCAACGCATTGGGAATCCCGCGTGCCCTGCGGCGCCGGGGGACAGAGGTGCTGACCGCTGACCCCGTACTCACCAAGACCACGAGCAGCGCGAGCGCCAGCCACGTCCGCAGAGGCGCCATTTCCGGAGGCTAGCCGTGCACAGTGGCCGTGCCCACAGTGTGTAGTGCGACCCGGCGCACCGGCAGCGCTGTTTTCTGCCGCCGACCGGGAACCGGTTGTGGTGAACTCGACGGGGTATCGTCCGGATCAGGTCACCACCCCCTCGGTCCCGACCCTCCCCCCGACCGGGGCAGCACTGGCTGGCTCCCCTCGCGCAGAGACAGTTCCGGCACGGCTCAGCCTCTCGGAGACGTGTCACAGACCGCCCCAGACCGTCCCAAACCTCCCCTCCCCGGACAGAAGCACAGACCGGTTTTCGAACTGCTCTGACAGGCTGGACGGCAAGACAATAGCCGTTTTCACGAAGGATTTTACGTTTGGGGCGATTGGGGCGTTTGGGGCGTTTGGGGCGTTTGGGGCGATTGGGTCTATAGCTCGTAAGAACGCGGCTTTTCCCTGTGATTTTTTGTATCAATCGCAACTTTATGAATTAATGCATTTTTCTGGAAATTCCAATTTCATGATAACACCATAGTTTATTTAAAATTAACAATTTAATCTTAAACTAGCTCTGGTGATGCCAGATGGCTGTGGCGGTTTGGGGCGTTTGGTGCGACTCCATCTTGCTCGAATCCCGGAAGTGCGGTGTTCGGGAAATGGTCATATTTTGCAACGACATGGTTTTCAGGAATAATAGCTTACTTCAATGAAAACTACATGAATTAGTCCATTCATATTTTCAGTCATATTCACTTTTGAACACAAGGATTAATTATAATTAGCGATTTCGTTTTGATCATTTGTTGTAAGATGACAGGAATGCTGGCTCCGGCTCTGCGCTGGCTCTGCGCAGGCGACTCCGCCCGGTTACCATGGCGACGGGCCGGCGGGTCGCCTGACATCACGTTGCACACGTGGCTCCGGCGCCGGCAGGCTGGTCACCATGGCGACCAGCCGGCCGGAGTGGCTCCGGCGCCGGCCGGTCGCCTGACGTCACGTTGCGCATGCGCAGAGCCTTGGTCTGCGCCCAGCAATGGCGTCTGTTCGATCTAGATCAGCCATTTTTGAGTTTTCAGGACCAGTGACTGCAGAAAGCCCGCATGTTTCATGGGCTTATAAGCGCCTTTTCTGAGGTCTTCTCAGCTTTTTGGGAGATTCATCAATTAATCAATTAATCAAATCAAAATCAATTTGGGGTGATTCGAAATGTGTAAGGATTGTTCCGGTTTTCGGAAACCAACCAAGTTACCGCTCTAAATAGGACGATCTCAGCGGGACGGAGCGACGTTGAATTAAGGTATGTCTATGCTTTTTACATTTTATTGCATTTTCCATCATAATATTATATTTCTTTGTCATTAATATCTTCAATTTTGCCCTAACTGTCAATTGCTTATTTTATTTGATCAAAGCTAGTATACTAGTATACTTTTAGCCTCTTTTTAGGGCGTTCGCGGTATGTTTTGTAGAAGGGACTAACACAACACAAAATTGTCAGATTTGCTCCTGAATTTGAATTTTCAAGGCAAACTAACGGGAAATAATGCATTGTAAGAGCATATACTTATTCATGAATTCATAAAATTGCGATTGATACCAAAAATAACCCGGAAAAGCCTTGTTCTTACGAACTATTGACCCAATCGCCCCAAACGCCCAAACGCCCCAATCGCCCCAAACGCCCCTAACGCCCCAATCGCCCCAAATGTAAAATCCTTCGTGAAAACGGCATGACAGTTATGATATGCTGGGCAGCAGGGCAGAAAGCTAGCTCGGATACGCGGAACTTCCAGCACTGCACGGCAGTTACAACTCAGACGGCAGTTTGCTTAAATTGCAAGTGACGGGCACAGCTGTTGTGGGAATGCAGATGCGACGGTGTCAGACTGTGAGTTTAACGTGGTGACGTGCTCAAAGGGACTTTGTGGAGCTTGGTATGTCTCGTTTGCAATGCAGACGGTCGGGTATCAGTATTTTTTTTATCGGTATATGATCCGGTCGACAACATCGTGACGATCATAACCCCTAACTGATGCAACGTCATAGCCGTTTTCACGAAGGATTTTGCGTTTGGGGCGATTTGGGTGTTTGGGGCGTTTGGGGTAAATGGGTGGTTTGGGGCCAGTGTTAAGAGCCATGGCCACGTGACGCGGTGTTTGGTCAAAAACTCCAAACTCCAAAACTCCAAAACTCCAAAATTCCCAAACTCCAAAACTCCAAAACTCCAGAACTCCAAAGCTCCAAAACTCCAAAACTCTAAAACTCTAAAACTCTAAAACTCAAAAACCCAAAAACTCAAAAACTCACAAACTCAAAAACTCAAAAACTCAAAACTCAAAAACTCAAAAACTAAAAAAATCCAAACTTCCAAAATTTCACAATTTCAAAATTCCGAAGTGTTATTCCAATGGTC
The DNA here is from genome assembly GCA_036785665.1 of Chirona hameri. Lineage (NCBI taxonomy): Eukaryota > Metazoa > Arthropoda > Thecostraca > Balanomorpha > Balanidae > Chirona > Chirona hameri. The sequence continues at coordinate 7,798 of JAXIVJ010019310.1, read as the reverse complement.
CAACCTACCTTCGGATACAACCAACCTGCGGTTACTCGGATATTCGGATACAACCAATCTTAGGTTATTCGGATATGCGCGGGGGCAATGCTATGGGGCATCGCCGGTCCGAAGGTTGGTTGTACATTTTTATGGGGTTTGGTTTTATACTTTTTTCTTCTTTTTTGGGGGAAATCTTTGATTTTTTTTAATATTTGTTTTTATTTTGCAATTTTGGAGTTTTGGAGTTTTGGAGTTTTGGAGTTTTGGAGTTTGGGGTTTTGGAGTTTTGGAGTTCTGGAGTTCTGGAGTTCTGGAGTTTTAGAGTTTTAGGGTTTAGAGTTTTAGAGATTTAGATATTTAGGGTTTTAGAGTTTGAGTTTTAGAGTTTGGGTTTAAGAGTTTGAGTTTTAAAGTTTAAGTTTTACAGTTTGAGTTTTAGAGTTTGAGTTTTAGAGTTTGAGTTTTAGAGTTGAGTTTTATAGTTTTGAGTTTTAGAGTTTGAGTTTTAGAGTTTGAGTTTTAGAGTTTGAGTTTTAGAGTTTGAGTTTTAGAGTTTGAGTTTTAGAGTTTGAGTTTTAGAGTTTGAGTTTTAGAGTTTGAGTTTTAGAGTTTGAGTTTTAGAGTTTGAGTTTTAGAGTTTGAGTTTTAGAGTTTGAGTTTTAGAGTTTGAGTTTTATAATTTGAGTTTTAGAGTTTGAGTTTTAGAGTTTGAGTTTTAGAGTTTGAGTTTTAGAGTTTGAGTTTTAGAGTTTGAGTTTTAGAGTTTGAGTTTTAGAGTTTGAGTTTTAGAGTTTGAGTTTTAGAGTTTGAGTTTTAGAGTTTGAGTTTTAGAGTTTGAGTTTTAGAGTTTGAGTTTTAGAGTTTGAGTTTTAGAGTTTGAGTTTTAGAGTTTGAGTTTTAGAGTTTGAGTTTTAGAGTTTGAGTTTTAGAGTTTGAGTTTTAGAGTTTGAGTTTTAGAGTTTGAGTTTTAGAGTTTGAGTTTTAGAGTTTGAGTTTTAGAGTTTGAGTTTTAGAGTTTGAGTTTTAGAGTTTGAGTTTTAGAGTTTCATAACATTGTGATTGATACCAAAAATCACCGGGAAAAGCTGTGTTCTTACAAGCTATACACCCATTTACCCCAAACGCCCCAATCGCCTCAATCGCTCCAATCGCCCCAAACGCCCCAAACGCCCCAAACGCCCCAAACGCCCCAAACGCCCCATTTGCCCCAAATGCAAAATCCTTCGTGAAAATGGCTATTGCGATGATGAAATGCGCCACTCGCAGATGCAGCTCCTACCAGTACGTGATCGGTTCTTTTGCGATGCGTTTTCTGGGAGGTTGATGATTGACGTAGTTCGGTGGATATGTGACCACATCCTGGCGGGCAGGCCTAGTCGACCTGATTTCGACATGCTTCTCTCCCGGTAGTGGTAAAGTATCGCGCGTTTCATCTGCATGCTAAGATGCCGGTCGGTCAGGGTAGGGGAATGGTTATGGTATTGGCTGTATCGACTGATTCATGACTTGCGCTGGGTTTTCACTGACGTTTGATGGTCGTCACCGCGCAAATTGCAAGCTGCCATCGAGCATGTCGTAGATCTCATGAATATTATTATCAGTAGATCATGGCGTGCTTGCGCTATTCTCGGTCAGGGTCTGATGAGATGGCAGCTGCGCAAAACAATAGAGGCTATACCTACTTACCGTTTGCTGTTACCTCGTCCACCTTAAATATTGTAAGTGTCAGCAAGCAAACAAAATATATTATCGAATATTGAACTTGATATTGGCTATGGAAATGATGCAATCGAACGATGGATTACTCAGAATCAAGATTATCGACTAATGCTAAATGACATGCAACTGATTTATCTTCTCTGGTTTGGAATTCGTGTTATTCATATCCCAAGCGATCTTTTACCGATCATACTCTGCAAGCCAGGCCAATAATATCAGCAGACTTTCGTCCACACACGAAAACAAATGAGCACTACCCACACCAGCACCAACATGTCCTGGTGGTTGACGCTGCATGTTTATACACCCAGCTTTCTGAGAGGGATTGAGCTGCAGAAGTCCGTCAGCCAGCGCCCTCTGTGATCGCTGCTCTTCTCTCGGCATCCCCCTGGCAGAGGCAGCATGGGTCAATGACAACTGGCTCTGACGAACGGTCATGTTATCACTCCAACATGTAGTCTTACATCTGCCCACAAAACACCGATCAGTAATTCACTGCTGTTGTTCACGTCGCGAAACTTATGTGATCTGGAATATGAGGTTTGATCAAGTTTAAACGCTTCAGAAAATATTACCCTAGGTGCTGTACTAGGCCTGAAATACTTCCCCAGATATTTGATGTTCTCATGGAGTAAAACAAAGGGAGAACAACTATTATCATGTGTCATCACTGTGCCAAACTCATGCCACCAAATAAGCGTCCTGCAGTCCTAAACAGTCGGAAAATGAGCAGATTCATGCAAATATATATTAATGCTGATTACTAAACCGCACCGCGTCGATGTTTGGTACCGCCTTCACCGTGTGGTGCCGCCTTCACCGTGCGGTGCCGCCTTCACCGTGCGGTGGCGCCTTCACCGTGCGGTGCCGCCTTCACCGTGCCGGTAGGGTGGGGGGAGGGGCTTTGAACTTTGAACGCTCCAAACACCCCCATGATCTCGGCTTCAGCGCCAGGTACAGAACAAGAAAGGTATCCGCGGAAAGATCGAACAGGGACGGGATACACGCACGGAAATATTTGACCTTAGGTCATTTTTCAGGTCACCAGAGGTCACCATATGTCAAAATTGCCAAGTTATATTAAGCTTGTTAAGTTTTTGGTTCTGACAAATGTTCCGAGTTGATTCTGCCAGGAGACCCGCCAAACATCTCGGAAACTAAGAAAGGAAGAAACGAAAACAAAACAATCGTAAGCACTTGCAAATGCACTCTCTAAGATGCCATTTACAAATTATGGTCCGGACAATAACTCAGGCTGCAAAGCCTTGTCACAAAAGGCCACGTATAGTATATATCTATTGATCTCTATTGATTGAAACTATTGATTGACTACACTATAGTCAATCAATATTTTTTTTGTTAATTACTTTTACCTAATAAAGATAGGACAATCATTTTAACTGCATCTTGTTTGTCCGGGCAAGGCACGTACAACCATATTCAGCATGATCAAGTTAGTTCAAATTCTAAATTTGACCTCAGTTCAAGTTCATTCAAGGTCCTGTAGTGACCAGAAAGAATATGTTCCACATTGTCGTCACGACGAAACAAACAGAGTGGTTTCGGTCTCACGCGTCTATCTGTATTCTGTCAGCAGTTATTGGCAAAGAAGTGCTGGTGACCTGAGTAGATTTTCTCAGCTGACCTTGTAGGAGTCACTGGGTAAAATCTGCCGGGGCCATCAAGAATATGTTATAATAACATGATTTTCAAAGATTTGGTCTGATTTATTACGCATGAATATAACAAAAAATATCAGAGAAGTTGCACAAAGGACCAACTCAAGTAGTCAAGTAGTCAAGTAGTAAAAGTGTCAGCAGTCTGCGCATAATCATTTATGGAAATCAGTGCAAAATCGGAGGTGAGCGTCGTAACGTCCCCGCATCATATAAACTCCATATAGCACTTCCCAAGTTTACTTGCAAATTGTCGGTATACTATTTCAGCATTAAGGATCTCGTACATCATGACGTCAAGCTGCCTGAACGTACACAAGAAAAGAACTGTCTCAAAATGTCCTGCAATTTGCACGTCCATTCTGACATGGGCAGCCGATGAAGCAACATTCGAGCAGCTGTTCAGACGAAAACAACTCCATATGAAGGCTGCAATTTATTCCAGTATTCAATGGAATGAAAAATGAGACCTACGATATCTAAAAACAACTGGAATTTATAAGTCTGACTTGTCGAGATACCAGGTAGCTGGGCTGATTTTCTTTGTTCCTTTAGGTATGTTCTGCAACTGAAGTTAACTAGTTGCCAGTTGCCTCATATTATTAAAGTGCCGAAATCTGGGTTCAGGTACGGATACCTACTTTGATAAGGCTTTAGTTAAATTTCAACTGTATTCTAGACGATGAACACAAATTGTCAAGTCAGGCCAAAATATAGATATACTCATAATTGACTGGTATAGCTATTATATTATACTATATGACTATTATTGCTATTTATCTATACTAAATTGAGATATTTTGTTGTTAACGAAATAAAAGGTATTTTGTAAGAGCTACTAAAAATGTGATGTAAAATGTTAAACATGGGCCCGCTCTTAGTGTTGCGTGTCCCTTTTGCCCTCCAAATGCTGTTGGGAAATTGTTTTGTGCCATGGAAAATTGAATTGCTTTCACAATAGTCTTGAGACTGCTCAGTGCTAAGAGCTAACAGGCCTACTGCATACACATCTAAAACTATAAGTACAAGTAAGCTCTTTATTCAATATTGAATGAAGAGCGTTCCTAGACAGTCTGGAGAGCTGTAAACAACTATGAAACAAAAGGGAAAATGGATACAACAAAATACAATCCATGATGCCAATGTAAATATTATAGTCGGTGAAACTTCCATGGTCAAACTGTGTCAAGACATAACAGTCATGTCAAATTTTGTCAAACATGTTCTAGATGCACTTTAATTGATCAAATTTTGCCATAATAGCCGTTTCAATGAAGGAATATTGCGCTGAAAAGTTTCTGAAAGATTCTGAAAGTTTTGAAAAACTACGCAACTTTTACATGCGATTTTTGGCTAGAAATGTCCCTCATAATTTTGTAATATGCTGGTAAATATAAAATATGTTGACAAAATTGCGGTTTGGTGGTAATAAGTATTGATATAATCTTCCTGGAGCTTTTCAGGAAGATTGTATCAATACTTATCCAGCGAGGGTGAACGCGATATGGGCTAATACATAGCGACGCAGTGTGGACCTGACAGGACACCAGTTCTGTGCATCGCCCGTCAACTCACAACCGGCTCCATGGTGCACTGCAGACAGTTATGGACAGTTATGGACAGATGTGGCGCACCCCGGACATATGTGGCACACAGCGCGCGCTGCTCAGAGGTCATCGGCCGGCAGCGGAGAGGGGGGTCGGTCGCGACCGCTGCGGTAACCACTCCGCACCGAGACCTGTTCTACACGGCGCCGCCAGATTGCGAGATTTTATTCCAATTAGTGGTCAGTTGTCTGGTGATGTATCTGCTCCTAATTGGCATACATCTCAGTTCTCTTTGTGTTGTTTCGCGTGGCTGCTCTGATTATCTCGAATGAAGCGGCAAATCTGGGAAACAAGTCCGGGGTGTTTCCCAACGCACGTCACGCCGGGTAGAAGCTGGATCATGCTGGATAGAAGCTGGGTCACACCGGGTAGAAGCTGGGTCACGCCGGGTAGAAGCTGAGTCACGCCGGGTAGAAGCTGGATCACGCTGGGTAGAAGCTGGGTCACGCTGGGTAGAAGCTGGATCACGCCGGGTAGAAGCTGAGTCACGCCGGGTAGAAGCTGGATCACGCCGGGTAGAAGCTGAGTCACGCCGGGTAGAAGCTGGATCACGCCGGGTAGAAGCTGAGTCACGCCGGGTAGAAGCTGGATCACGCCGGGTAGAAGCTGAGTCACGCCGGGTAGAAGCTGGATCACGCCGGGTAGAAGCTGAGTCACGCTGGGTAGAAGCTGGGTCACGCCGGGTAGAAGCTGGATCACGCTGGGTAGGAGCTGGATCACGCTGGGTAGAAGCTGGATCACGCCGGGTAGAAGCTGAGTCACGCCGGGTAGAAGCTGGATCACGCTGGGTAGAAGCTGAGTCACACCGGGTAGAAGCTGGATCACGCTGGGTAGAAGCTGGGTCACGCCGGGTAAAAGCTGAGTCACGCCGGGTAGAAGCTGGATCACGCTGGGTAGAAGCTGAGTCACACCGGGTAGAAGCTGGATCACGCTGGGTAGAAGCTGGGTCACGCTGGGGAGAAGCTGGGTCACGCCGGGTAGAAGCTGAGTCACGACGGGTAGAAGCTGGATCACGCTGGGTAGAAGCTGGGTCACGCTGGGCAGAAGCTGGGTCACGCCGGGCAGAAGCTGGATCACGACCCGTGGACACACCAGTTCCTGTGAGCATCGCCAGTAGAAATCAGAATGGATTGGGATATTAACCCTCGCACCGACGGGGGGATATCCCCCCGGAGGTTTTTCGTGAATAGCGGAAAACGGCGTCACGAAGCGCCGCGAATATTCGCATAGCTGTTTATTGAACAATTTAACACATTGTTTGTCAATTTTGACCTCCTAACTTTCAAGGTCACGTCGTCAGGTCACATGAAATTACCTGACTTCATGTCACGTTTTTGAACGTTTGACATCATGCCAAAGCCAAATTAGTTAACCAAATAATTTAAAACTCACAGTGTGTAATAAGGACATACGTATCTACAATTAGGCTATCTCGGATTTTTTTTTTATATCGGTGACCTGAGGTCATGTCAATTTCGTGGCCTCCCCATTATAAGTCAATGGGAGACAATTGAAATGCGCACCAATCGAACAAACTTAGCTAAATCCTAGCTAAGGTCAGTTTTGATCAATGTCACTATTTTGGAGCTAAGCAGAAGAATGCATGTTGGAATTTTCTTCCGTGACCTATTTGAGGACAAATCCAATGTGCCCCCAGGGCATATTTTGTTTGTGTACAATAACTCATCTTTTACGTGGGGCCAGAGTAATAGGGTTTTCACCATTATGTTTCTCTTATCGATTGTCATCAAGTGATATACAAATTTGGCTTAACCTTGACATAACTTCAGGTCAGGTCAGGTCAATTTTCTAATTTGACCTAGCTAGGTCATCCGATATATCATTTGATGCGCAAAAAAGGCGGCGCGCAACACCGCCGTTTGATACATACCTGTTGGGAAATGAACTACCCACATTATATCAAATTCTTGATCTCGGGTCATTTCAGGTCAGGTCACGAGACCAGGTTACGTGATGACCCCACCTCCAAAACGTTTGCGGTTTTTCGGCCTAAAGCCACAGTTTTAGGCCGATCGGTTTCAATCTGGCTGGATCTGATAAAGTGATAGATACCTATGTGATCATGTACCTAGCTATGTGTATATATATATATATATATATATATATATATATATATATATATATATATATATATATATAATATATATATATATATATATATATATATATATATATATATATATATATATATATATATATATATATATATATATATATATATATATATATATATATATATATATATATATATATATATATATATATATATATATATATATATATATATATATATATATATATATATATATATATATATATATATATATATATATATATATATATATATATATATATATATATATATATATATATATATATATATATATATATATATATATATATATATATATATATATATATATATATATATATATATATATATATATATATATATATATATATATATATATATATATATATATATATATATATATATATATATATATATATATATATATATATATATATATATATATATATATATATATATATATATATATATATATATATATATATATATATATATATATATATATATATATATATATATATATATATATATATATATATATATATATATATATATATATATATATATATATATATATATATATATATATATATATATATATATATATATATATATATATATATATATATATATATATATATATATATATATATATATATATATATATATATATATATATATATATATATATATATATATAT
>JAXIVJ010019307.1:0-20066 GCA_036785665.1 Chirona hameri | reverse complement strand
CTCTCTCTCTCTCTCTGTACCTCTCTCTCTCTCTCTGTACCTCTCTCTCTCTCTCTGTACCTCTCTCTCTCTCTCTGTACCTCTCTCTCTCTCTCTGTACCTCTCTCTCTCTCTCTGTACCTCTCTCTCTCTCTGTACCTCTCTCTCTCTCTCTGTACCTCTCTCTCTCTCTGTACCTCTCTCTCTCTCTGTACCTCTCTCTCTCTCTCTGTACCTCTCTCTCTCTCTCTGTACCTCTCTCTCTCTCTGTACCTCTCTCTCTCTCTGTACCTCTCTCTCTCTCTGTACCTCTCTCTCTCTCTGTACCTCTCTCTCTCTCTGTACCTCTCTCTCTCTCTGTACCTCTCTCTCTCTCTGTACCTCTCTCTCTCTCTGTACCTCTCTCTCTCTCTGTACCTCTCTCTCTCTCTCTGTACCTCTCTCTCTCTCTCTGTACCTCTCTCTCTCTCTGTACCTCTCTCTCTGTACCTCTCTCTGTACCTCTCTCTGTACCTCTCTCTGTACCTCTCTCTGTACCTCTCTCTCTGTACCTCTCTCTCTGTACCTCTCTCTCTGTACCTCTCTCTCTGTACCTCTCTCTCTGTACCTCTCTCTCTCTCTGTACCTCTCTCTGTACCTCTCTCTCTGTACCTCTCTCTGTACCTCTCTCTGTACCTCTCTCTGTACCTCTCTCTGTACCTCTCTCTGTACCTCTCTCTGTACCTCTCTCTGTACCTCTCTCTGTACCTCTCTGTACCTCTCTCTGTACCTCTCTCTGTACCTCTCTCTGTACCTCTCTCTGTACCTCTCTCTGTACCTCTCTGTACCTCTCTCTGTACCTCTCTCTGTACCTCTCTCTGTACCTCTCTCTGTACCTCTCTCTGTACCTCTCTCTGTACCTCTCTCTGTACCTCTCTCTGTACCTCTCTCTGTACCTCTCTCTGTACCTCTCTCTGTACCTCTCTCTGTACCTCTCTCTGTACCTCTCTCTGTACCTCTCTCTGTACCTCTCTCTGTACCTCTCTCTGTACCTCTCTCTGTACCTCTCTCTGTACCTCTCTCTGTACCTCTCTCTGTACCTCTCTCTGTACCTCTCTCTGTACCTCTCTCTGTACCTCTCTCTGTACCTCTCTCTGTACCTCTCTCTGTACCTCTCTCTGTACCTCTCTGTACCTCTCTCTGTACCTCTCTCTGTACCTCTCTGTACCTCTCTCTGTACCTCTCTCTGTACCTCTCTCTGTACCTCTCTCTGTACCTCTCTGTACCTCTGTACCTCTCTCTGTACCTCTCTCTGTACCTCTCTCTGTACCTCTCTCTGTACCTCTCTCTGTACCTCTCTCTGTACCTCTCTCTGTACCTCTCTCTGTACCTCTCTCTGTACCTCTCTCTGTACCTCTCTCTGTACCTCTCTCTGTACCTCTCTCTGTACCTCTCTCTGTACCTCTCTCTGTACCTCTCTCTGTACCTCTCTCTGTACCTCTCTCTGTACCTCTCTCTGTACCTCTCTCTGTACCTCTCTCTGTACCTCCCTCTCTCTGTACCTCTCTCTGTACCTCTCTCTGTACCTCTCTCTGTACCTCTCTCTGTACCTCTCTCTGTACCTCTCTCTGTACCCTCTCTCTGTACCTCTCTCTGTACCTCTCTCTGTACCTCTCTCTGTACCTCTCTCTGTACCTCTCTCTGTACCTCTCTCTGTACCTCTCTCTGTACCTCTCTCTGTACCTCTCTCTGTACCTCTCTCTGTACCTCTCTCTGTACCTCTCTCTGTACCTCTCTCTGTACCTCTCTCTGTACCTCTCTCTGTACCTCTCTCTCCTCTCTGTACCTCTCTCTGTACCTCTCTCTGTACCTCTCTCTGTACCTCTCTCTGTACCTCTCTCTGTACCTCTCTCTGTACCTCTCTCTGTACCTCTCTCTGTACCTCTCTCTGTACCTCTCTCTGTACCTCTCTCTGTACCTCTCTCTGTACCTCTCTCTGTACCTCTCTCTGTACCTCTCTCTGTACCTCTCTCTGTACCTCTCTCTGTACCTCTCTCTGTACCTCTCTCTGTACCTCTCTCTGTACCTCTCTCTGTACCTCTCTCTGTACCTCTCTCTGTACCTCTCTCTGTACCTCTCTCTGTACCTCTCTCTGTACCTCTCTCTGTACCTCTCTCTGTACCTCTCTCTGTACCTCTCTCTGTACCTCTCTCTGTACCTCTCTCTGTACCTCTCTCTGTACCTCTCTCTGTACCTCTCTCTGTACCTCTCTCTGTACCTCTCTCTGTACCTCTCTCTGTACCTCTCTCTGTACCTCTCTCTGTACCTCTCTCTGTACCTCTCTCTGTACCTCTCTCTGTACCTCTCTCTGTACCTCTCTCTGTACCTCTCTCTGTACCTCTCTCTGTACCTCTCTCTGTACCTCTCTCTGTACCTCTCTCTGTACCTCTCTCTGTACCTCTCTCTGTACCTCTCTCTGTACCTCTCTCTGTACCTCTCTCTGTACCTCTCTCTGTACCTCTCTCTGTACCTCTCTCTGTACCTCTCTCTGTACCTCTCTCTGTACCTCTCTCTGTACCTCTCTCTGTACCTCTCTCTGTACCTCTCTCTGTACCTCTCTCTGTACCTCTCTCTGTACCTCTCTCTGTACCTCTCTCTGTACCTCTCTCTGTACCTCTCTCTGTACCTCTCTCTGTACCTCTCTCTGTACCTCTCTCTGTACCTCTCTCTGTACCTCTCTCTGTACCTCTCTCTGTACCTCTCTCTGTACCTCTCTCTGTACCTCTCTCTGTACCTCTCTCTGTACCTCTCTCTGTACCTCTCTCTGTACCTCTCTCTGTACTCTCTCTGTACCTCTCTCTGTACCTCTCTCTGTACCTCTCTCTGTACCTCTCTCTGTACCTCTCTCTGTACCTCTCTCTGTACCTCTCTCTGTACCTCTCTCTGTACCTCTCTCTGTACCTCTCTCTGTACCTCTCTCTGTACCTCTCTCTGTACCTCTCTCTGTACCTCTCTCTGTACCTCTCTCTGTACCTCTCTCTGTACCTCTCTCTGTACCTCTCTCTGTACCTCTCTCTGTACCTCTCTCTGTACCTCTCTCTGTACCTCTCTCTGTACCTCTCTCTGTACCTCTCTCTGTACCTCTCTCTGTACCTCTCTCTGTACCTCTCTCTGTACCTCTCTCTGTACCTCTCTCTGTACCTCTCTCTGTACCTCTCTCTGTACCTCTCTCTGTACCTCTCTCTGTACCTCTCTCTGTACCTCTCTCTGTACCTCTCTCTGTACCTCTCTCTGTACCTCTCTCTGTACCTCTCTCTGTACCTCTCTCTGTACCTCTCTCTGTACCTCTCTCTGTACCTCTCTCTGTACCTCTCTCTGTACCTCTCTCTGTACCTCTCTCTGTACCTCTCTCTGTACCTCTCTCTGTACCTCTCTCTGTACCTCTCTCTGTACCTCTCTCTGTACCTCTCTCTGTACCTCTCTCTGTACCTCTCTCTGTACCTCTCTCTGTACCTCTCTCTGTACCTCTCTCTGTACCTCTAGCGGATGTACTTCTCACGGCGTTTTTACTAACGATTCCGACATTTGTCGGCACCATGTCCAGACATTGCCGCAATCCAGCATGGCTTGTGCTCAGACCTTGTGTGTGATTTGCCATGTTCTATGTTCTCACAGCTTTGTTTGGACCGTTGCTGCCCGAGCTCGCTATGTTTTCTGATGCCATTTCTCGCAGCAGATCGTTTTCTCAACCACACTAACGACCTATGCGTAGTGTTTATTTTAGCGTGCTTCTTTGTGACTAAGCAATGCTGGCGCCAGCTGGAGTTGAGGTAGGCACCTCTGCTCCGGCGGGCCCATTGCCGCTGTTGTGTAATATGTTACCTGGTGACCTCCCCGCCAGCTGGCTGTACTGCCACTCTCGTACCGTGTGCCGTGAGCTTCTGGCTGACCTGCCGTGACCCTGCCGTGACCTGCCGTGACCCGCCGTGACCTGCCGTGACCCGCCGTGACCTGCCGTGACCTGGCACTGACTAACCGAACACAGGCGGAGCACGTGCTGTGAGCTCCTGCCGTGACCTGCCGTGACCTGCCGTGACCTGCCGTGACCTGTGACTGACTAACCGAACACCGTGCCCCCGCTGCCGCACGTGACCGGTCCGTCCAGTCTGGAGGACACAGACGCCATGCTCGACTCCGCACCACGAGCCGTGTTGAGGCCCGCGCCGCAGACTGCCATATAGCGGCAGGTCAGGTAACTGCAACCTGCCACCTTGGCCTGTAAGAGCATGGACCTGTCTGTAAGAGCATGGACCTGTCTGTAAGAGCATGGACCTGTCTGTAAGAGCATGGACCTGTCTCAACTTGATGTATCTGTTGGGAACTGTACATTGCTGGGGAGTCATAGTATCCATGTGCGGTACAGCAAAACGATATTACCCTCTTGTTTGACTCAAAACATTAGGCTCATAAATTGTGTAACTAAATTGATCGCTTGGTGATTTGGTTTTCGTTGCCGTGCCTCTTCCAACCTCCTTAAGTTATCCGAAAGGAAGGTTGGCACATAGCAATCAGTGTCCGACATTCTCTCATCGAATTTTACCGCTGTTTTTGGCATGTTGTTTGTTGATGCCGATTCGTTTTTATTGTCATTTTCCGTTTTATCTATTCACATTTCACACTTGGTACCGACTGATGTCCCCGTGTACCCCCCCCCCCCGCGCAGCAGCGGACGCCTCCCCTGGTACCGACTGATATCGCCGTGTACCCCCTGCCAGCAGCAGCGGGCCGCAGCAGCCGGCGTCCGGAGCGCCGTCTGCCCCTGGTAGCGGGGTAGTGGCCACCGACGCAGCGCCGCTGGCCAGTGTGGAGGACCTGGCCGCGCTCTCCGCCGAGACACTGTACCCTCGGCCGGGCTACCGGGACGACTCCCTGTACCCGGCCACCTCGTCCGGCCTGCCCAGCTACCTGACTCTCTCCTCTGGCTTTGGCGGCCACTCCCGGCTGCCGAGCGACCTGACTCTGTCGGACGGCTGGCCGCCGCCGCTGCAGCGACGCCGCCCGCTCCTCCGCGCGGCCTCCGGCGGCTGTCTGCGGCGGCTCTCAGCTGGCCGCAGCGGCGACACCGCGCGGGCGCACAGGAATGCGCGGGGCGTCAGCGTGCCGATCGAGGGAGGCAGCTTCGATTTCGGCTGATGGCGTCCTTGACGCTGTGGTTGTAGCGTACTGTTTCTGCGGTTTTGATGCGTGGGAGGTGAGGAGGGAATAGGCTCTACAGCGTAACTGAGCGGCTGGCTAATTTATGGTGGGTGACTGGTCAGTCATTAGTGTGTGAGGTGAGGTGTTGTCGTTTTACCGTGCGTTTGAAGCCAGTTGATTTGTGCGCTGCAATTGGGTTGGTCGGTGGGCAAATGTTGCAGTTGTTTGGCGTCTTGGAGTTTATCGTTTGGGTGCCTTATGAAGATCTAACATGGAATCTCATGCCCGAATCGCCTGCAAGGGGATTTGCCTCACCTGAGCTCTAGTGACCATAACCATAGTTTTGAGAGATGTGAATCTAATGAATGTTGTTTATTTGTTGTGTTTTCGTCCCGGCCCGTATCAGTCAACTCTGACACGATGTGACGGGTGGCTCGTCCCGGCCCGTATCAGTCAACTCTGACACGATGTGACGGGTGGGCTCGTCCCGGTCTGTTCTGACACGATGTGACGGGTGGCTCGTCCCGGTCCGTATGCGAGTTAGAGGGCGACGTCTGCGGCGGCGGCGTCGCGATATTACCCCAGTGGGGTGTACCTTCTCGGCGTGTGTGTGGCCTCATCAGTCCAGTGGGGTGTACCTCCTCGGCGTGTGTGTGGCCTCATCAGTCCAGTGGGGTGTACCTCCTCGGCGTGTGTGTGGCCTCATCAGTCCAGTGGGGTTGTACCTCCTCGGCGTGTGTGTGGCCTCATCAGTCCAGTGGGGTGTACCTCCTCGGCGTGTGTGTGGCCTCATCAGTCCGGTGGGGTGTACCTCCTCGGCGTGTGTGTGGCTCATCAGTCCATTGGGGTGTACCTCCTCGGCGTGTGTGGCCTCATCAGTCCAGTGGGGTGTACCTCCTCGGCGTGTGTGTGGCCTCATCAGTCCAGTGGGGTGTACCTCCTCGGCGTGTGTGTGGCCTCATCAGTCCAGTGGGGTGTACCTCCTCGGCGTGTGTGGCCTCATCAGTCCAGTGGGTGTACCTCCTCGGCGTGTGTGTGGCCTCATCAGTCCAGTGGGGTGTACCTCCTCGGCGTGTGTGGCCTCATCAGTCCAGTGGGGTGTACCTCCTCGGCGTGTGTGTGGCCTCATCAGTCCAGTGGGGTGTACCTCCTCGGCGTGTGTGTGGCCTCATCAGTCCAGTGGGGTGTACCTCCTCGGCGTGTGTGGCCTCATCAGTCCAGTGGGGTGTACCTTCTCGGCGTGTGTGGCCTCATCAGTCCAGTGGGGTGTACCTCCTCGGCGTGTGTGTGGCCTCATCAGTCCAGTGGGGTGTACCTCCTCGGCGTGTGTGTGGCCTCATCAATCCAGTGGGGTGTACCTTCTCGGCGTGTGTGTGGCCTCATCAGTCCAGTGGGGTGTACCTCCTCGGCGTGTGTGTGGCCTCATCAGTCCAGTGGGGTGTACCTTCTCGGCGTGTGTGTGGCCTCATCAGTTATCCTATGTATCATGCCGACTAAGCAGCGGCATCCTGTTGAAAATTGTATGCTACAATTCACCGGATCGTTTGTGTTGGTGCATTTGAATAATTAATGGATGTTTTCAATTCGTCATTTTGTGTTTAAGATATTATTTGTCGATTGTGTGAGTGGCTTTATTTAGTGGTTTATTTTTGCGAACCAGCGATAGATAACATAGTGGCTGGCTTTGTTGTGCCTTTAAAGCTTCCAGTGCAGGTGTACTGCAGTGCGCGCCTCCTGTTGTCGGCGGATGAAGTTCGGTACGAGCTGTCCCACCTGAGCCAGCAGTGTGTCGAGCCGACAGTAAAGCAGGCAGCTCAGTTTTATACCGCATCACCTGCTCTTATACCGCCTCACCTGCTCTTATACCGCCTCACCTGATCTTATACCGCCTGTGTTCACCTGCGGCCATGTGGCGGAGGTCAGACCTCCAGCTGGATCTTGACGTCTGCGCCGGCTCCGTCTGGCCGGTGGGGCCTCAGTGAGGACTGAGGAGTGCTGCTTCTGCCCGCTGGTCCGACCCTGTACGCGGGCATCGCCTTATGAACAAAATATATCGCCTGCGGCAGATTATGTTGTTCAGTTGTTTCGGCAGGCTTTCGGCAGGCTTTCGGCAGGCTTTCGGCAGGCTTTCGGCATCGTGTTGGAAAGATTAGAGTGGAGTGGACAAATCAACCTGAATCGGAGACTTAACGGGAATGGAACGGATCCTGTTTCTGCACGCTGCTCATTTGGAATGGAAACGAACGAGGTAAGTTCAGACCTCTGGTTCTTCATGGAATGGAACGGAAATGAATACAATACAATACAATGCATGAGTAGTGATGGTACAGAATGGAAAATGGCAGCGAACGGAATGGAAACAACCAAAATGTCCCGTTCTGATATGTAGTCTATGTAGGGCAAAGGTATCTATGTAGGGCTATGTAGGGCAAAGGATTTAAATTAGTGCGGTCATTACGCACGTTCATATAACTACTTGCCCCAGTCGACTCGAGCCAAAATGGACAAAAGTTAAAGTTTTCCGCTTATATTACAGGTATAAATACAACAGAAAGACCAATGCGAGACATGGTTTACCGAACACTTTTTGTAATCCGTTTCGGGAAGATTGACTACATAGTACATACTGCTCAGTAGTCGGTACTAGTGGTGTAAGATATCCGGACATTTTCCAAATCATGTGCGATCCAAAGTCCGATCAAATATGACAATGTTGACCGACAATGTTGACCGAAAAGTGTCCGATGAGTCCAAGAGTCCGAAAATAGTCTAATTTTTAAAACTTCCTATACATAACAATTAGTGATGTTTTTACTTTATTTCATGTCCACAATTGCCAGCACAACTTTTTCATTCAATTTCACATTTAAATACATCAATCATACCACACCGTTATAAAACATCAGAGGGTCATCCAATTAACTGCCTGGAAGGTAGGAAAATGTGTGAATTGTGCCGCCATTGTGCGTGTGAACTGTGCCTAGACCGAAAACTGTCCGAAATATCGGGCTCACCGACCCAAGTCCAATTCGGAGTCAGACTATTTTCGGACGTCCTAAATGTTGACTCAGATTTACATCACTAGTCAGTACCTTGTCAGATGAACGCCCAGGCTAGTTACTCAGTGTGTGGGGTCGTGTTACGGAGATTTCGACACGCTTTAAAGGAAATAGTTCACCTTCGGACATTTTTCAGAACGCGATTTTATTATATTTTTTAATACAGTTTCTTTTTTTCTTTTTAAAAATGGTCCTACATCGCGCCAATTCAGGACAGAAGGCTGTAAATTATTGATTTTATGGTGTGCGTTATTGGTCTGCGCATGCTCCATGGCAGTGCTGGCACTTTCAGACGCTACGGTACATCATATATGCGCCGTATTCCTTCGCCGAAAAGTCAAATATCTTCGGCTGGAGTCTTCAGCCAAGAAAAGTTGCAGATAAGGATTTCTCAACACGGGCTACAAAATTGCTATTTCAGTTCAAAACTCCATGTTGAAGGTGAACTATTTCCTTTAAAGGAAATAGTTCACCTTCAACATGGGATTTTGAACTGAAATAGCAGTTTTGTAGCCCGTGTTGAGAAATCCTTATCTGAAACTTCTCTTGGCTGAAAAGACTCCAGCCGAAGATATTTGACTTTTTGGCAAAGGAATGCGGCGCATATATGATATACCGTACCGTCTGAGAGTGCCAGCACTGCAGGGAGCATGCGCAGACCAACAACGCACACCATAACATCAATAATTTACGACCTGTCCTGAATTGGCGCGATGTAGGACCGTTTTTGAAAAGAAAAAAAGCAACTGTATTAAAAATATAATAAAATAGTGTTCTGAAATTTTTCCGAAGGTGAACTATTTCCTTTAATGGACATTGCAGAAATAGCGCCTTGATGCTTGACGTGTGTTCCGCCTTTGCGTATGTTTCGTGCCGTGGTGGTGACGTGGGCTGTTAGTCTCGCCGACCCTGAATCACCTCTGGCTCGCCATCGCAGTTAGAACTCGCCGTTCTTTTCCCCCCAGAAAATCGTTTGACAGAAGTTCTTTTGTAATGATTTATTCAGTTTTACAATCGAAATAACTTAATAAACAACGAGGTACATCAAAAACAGTCGGCGCCTCACAGTCACATTACGACCATTAACAAAGAGCAGTCGCGCCCGGGCAACGTGGAGACTGGCAACCCACTCGGGGGGGGGGGGGGGTGGGGGGGGGGCAGGGAAGGCAGCGTCCAGCAGTATCAGACTCAGTCGGATCTTAGACAGCAGGAGAAGCTTGTCCAAACAGTGATTGCTATGCTTAGCTGCGGTACGGAGCTCTTTCTAGTTTCCGTTCTGAACCTCCTTGTGGTCGCCGTTCTCGAGTTCGTTATGATCTCCGTTAAGGTCACCGTTATGATCTCCGTTGATGACGTTATGATCTCCGTGCTGGATTCCGTTAAGGTCCCCGTTATGATCTCCGTTAATGACAACGTTGTTATGATCTCCGTTCTGGATGCCGTTGTGATTTTCGTTTAGTAATCCGTTGTGGTCCCCGTTCTGAATCTTGCCGCCATCTTCATCTTCCTTGACTGCGTTTTGTTGTGTCGCCTGGTCCTCATCATTGCGTTGTTCCTGCTTCCCGTTCAGATCAATGGGTATCTTCACAATATCCTTGTAAGGATCTGCCACCTTGCCCCTGCCGGCCTTCACCGGGCTGTACTTGTTGAAGCCGGTGGCGTCCGTGTCCTGAGGGTGCCCGGAGGAGAGGTCGCGCTGGAGGCCCGCCTTCAGCACGGCAGCCACATCCTGAGTGATGTTGCGGTACCGCCCGCCGTCAGCCGCCGCCGCAGACTTCTCCTGCAGGAGGTCCCCCGCCGCGTCCAGCTTCCTGTACGGCCGGGCGGTGGCTGGGGATGTCTCGCCGGCAGACTGTCTGCGCTCCGGGAACGCGTCCTCCCGCAGTCCTTTCCGGTCCTCCCGCAGTCCTCTCCCGTTCCCCCGCAGTCCTCTCCGGGCCTCTCCCGGCACATCGCCATTCGTGCGCGGCTCCTGCGGCGCAGAGTGTCCGGTCGTCGCAGCTGGACCGTTCTCAGTCGCAGCTGGACCGTTCTCTGGGATGGCGCAGAGCGAGTCTCGCGCGGCGCCGGAGCCGCTGCAGTCCTCCGCCGGCACCTGAAGGCGGTCCCCGTCCTCAGCGCAGTCTTCCCGGTCCTCTGACGTCACTGGCTCCTCGTCCAGCACGTCCTCAGACACCACTCCGTTGCGACCGGGGGTGACGAACGGGTCGCCGACGGCCGGCGCCGCCGCCTCCATCTCCTCCATCTCCTCCACCTCACTGACCCTGACTGTGATATCCGAGTCGGGCGTCTCAGTCATCCTGGACAGCAACTCGCCGCGCTTCCCCTCGCGGCTGTGAAGGTGTAGGTAGAGCAGAGAGTAGACCAGGTAGCCGAGCACGTGGTAGACGACGCACGTCTCCAGGCTCCAGGGCAGCCGGCCAGTGTGGGTGAACACCGCCAGACACCAGACGTTCCACAAGTCCAACGACCAGTGCAACAGCGCCAGCCGCTCCAGGCCCGAGCACTCCGGCAGGCGCAGCACCAGCAGGTGCAGCGCCAGGAAGGCGGCCTTCAGCACCAGACAGGTGGCCACCGTGGTGGCCGGACCGTCACGCGCGATCAGCTGCAGCGCCGCCGGCAGGATGGCCTCCAGCGAGCCACCAGCCGCCTCCGCCGCCGCCGACTCTCCTGGCTGGCAGCCGTCCATCGCCGTCCGTAGAGACTCACGGGCCGACGGGCCGCTCACAGGCCGCTCAGTCCTCACAGACAGGGGACAGCCACAGATGACCGGCAGCAGGCGGACGCAGACCTGCGCAGGACGCCGGACGCCGGTCCCGGGTGACGGCCAAGTGAGTCTCGCCGGTTCGCGGAGCGGCGCACGGGGCGTGACGGCAGCAGCTGCGGTAGGAGACAGACTGGGGCGCGGCAGCCGCGGCCGGCCCGGCGCCGACCCGGCCCGGCCCCGGGGCAGTGGCAGAGGCGGCTCCAGGTCACCACCAAGGCAGGACGCCGGACGCCAGGACGCCAGGACGCCAGGAAGGCAGGACGCCGAGGAGGTAAAGGGTAGGTCGCGGGGGGTGGGGACAGCGGGGCTGGTGACATGAGAGGTTATCATTGAAAATGGTTCGTCATCAATATCTGTCAAGTCTCGTTAGTTTCTGATGGTTACCGAGCGGGCGCGAAGAGCCCGTGAGGTTTCTCGTCAACTTACTAGACAAATTTACATTTGACCCGACCCGACTCGGCCATACAGACGCTTTTCGGAAGCTAATAACTTTGCAACCACTGTTCCGATTTAGATCGGGTTTTCGCCATTGGATAGGACTATCAAATCAATTTTGGTTTAGTTATCGTGCGTTCTGATAGGGTTAGTACCACAGCGCGTGGCACCCAGGGGCGGATCCAGAAAATCTTCAGGGGGGGGGGGGGTCATCAATTGCAGTGGTGCCCCTACCTATACCCAAATTTGAAAACTCGACGGATTTGGTCCACTATATTTTGAGGGTGCCCCTATGTCAGCATTTGTTTTTTTTGTTAATTGACAACGTTGGCTATAGATATTTGCAATATCAGTCGTACCCTTTCTATCATTTAAAGTGCCGCGGATGGTGCTTAAATATATTATTTGTACAGTCAAGGGCGGCCCTGCAGACGGCTGATGAAGAATTGACCAAGAGGGAAGTCGAGGTTCGTGACCAGGGGGGAGGGGGGTTGAAAGCCGTTTTTACGAGCAGTACATCTTATGCATGCGATAAACTGTTATTGCGCTGCGAAGCGGCGCCAAAATTTGAGGTGTTGAGCGGGTTTGAGAACCAATTTTTGCTATTGGAACCAGCATGCAGGGTAAAAACAAGGAAATATGTCTGGAGCAAAAGGTGGTGTCAAAAGACATGTTACACCCCCCCCCCCCCCATTTAAGGCCAAAAGTGGGGTCATGGCCCAGAGGCGTAGCCAGGGAGGTGCAAATGGTGCTCCTGCACCCGGGAGATTTTGCCGGGCCCCCTATTCCCGGCTGCAACCACGCGGCCTGGCGGCCGTCATTTTATGTTGTTGTAAAATACCATAAGCGAAGCGGATCCAAAGCCCTCTCACACAATACAAGGACCCTCCTAGTCTGTCAGAGAGCCCTATGATAAGGAGGAAGAACCCTTTCGTAAGCCCTCTCAGCAGGCACGTAGCTAAGAGGGGGCGGCGGGTGACCCCCCCCCCCCCCCCCCGGAGGCCAGGAGGGCTGGCTAGGGTGCCATTTCTGACCTTATCAGCGGCGGAGGGCCCTTTTCGGCGTGCGCAGCGCGTCGAAAAGGGCCGACGAGACCGCGCGAAGCGCGGTATCATGGGCTCTTTACCACGCGAAGCGCGGTCTTTAGAGAGTTTAGAGCACTTCAGAGGCCCTTTACGGCCACCAGGACCCTCTCTGAAAGACCAGAGGGCTCCTTGGACGTTCAAAAGAGCCCTGTGCATGCCAGAGGGGCCCCTGGCCAGACCGAAAGGGCCCCTGAGTGGGTCCGAGGGCCCCCTGAATACGTCGAATGGCCCCTAGCCAGCACAGAGGGCCCCTGGGCAGGTCGAGAGGCCCCTGAGCATGTCGACAGGGCGACACAGCAGCCCGCACAGTCCCTTGCCAGGTCATAAGGGCCCCTGAGCAGGTTGGAGGGCCCTTGTACAGACCCCAGAGGGCCCCTGGGAAGTTCAAAGGGCCCCTGTGCAGGTCAGAGGGGCCCCGACCAAACCGAAAGGGCCCCTAGGTGAGTCAGGACGGCTCCTGAACATGCCGAATGAGCCCCTAGTCAGCACGGAGGGGCCCCAGGGCAGGTCGGAGGGCCCTCGGAGCATGTCGCAAGGCGACAAAGCAGCCAGCGCAGTCCCTTGCCAGGTCGGAAGGGCCCCTTAGAAGGCTGTAGGGCCCTTGGACAGACCAGAGGGGCCCTGGAAAGTTCGAAATGCCCCTGTGGAGATCGGAGGGCCCCTGACCAGGCCGAAAGGGCCCCTGGGTGGGTAAGAGGGGCCCCGAACATGCCGAATTGACCCCTAGCCAGCACGGAGGGCCCCAGGGCAGGTCGGAGGGCCCCTTGAGCATGTCGACAGGGCGACAAAGCAGCCATCGCAGTCTGACCAGAAGAGTCGCTGGGCAGATCGGAGGGGCTCCTGGGCAAGTCAAAGGGCTAGCCAGACCGAAACATTCCCTGGGCCGGTCGGAAGGGCCCTTGAACATGCTGGATGAGTTCCTAGCCAGACTGGAGGGTCCCCTGAGCATGTCCGCAAGGTGACAAAGCAACCAGTTTAGTCCCTGGCCAGGTCGGAAGGACCTCTGAACAGGCCGAATGGGCCCCTTGACACATAAGAGGGGCTTCTTGGAAGGTCAGAGGAGTCCCTGGTCGGACCGGAAGGGCCCAAAGCATGTAGAGCTCCCAGATGTAGATTAAATACAAAGGGGACTTACTCCACAATACAAAGATTAAAATCGGAGCTTTCGGGTATATTGTAACACCCTTCGTCAGCGATTAAGAAGCATTCGGTAACAGGTCATTGCTCGTCCTTAAGACGAGCAATGACCTGATACCGAATGCCATTAACCCCCCATTAGCATTTTAGCATTAGCATTTTAAGCAGGGCCTAGCATGCAGCCAGGTGTTAGGGTATTCGTGTGAAGTAAAAAAAAATGACCACAGTTGTGCTGGGGTCATTTTTGTATGTGCCACTTTTGGTCGGGGCCACTCAAAGCACTTTTATCACCCCCTGGCTTCAGAGGCGGACAAATCGCTCGTTTCCGCACTATCGAAGGCTAATGTAATGAAAAATCCGAGTGCAGTATGTGTCATAATTCCTACCCCAGAATCCAGATCACTGCACATAATGTAGATGGGGTGGAATGAATGCATTGCACTGCAATAGAAGTTGCTGTGGGGATAAATAAAGCTTGAATATTCCGATAACTCCTATATATTACGGCTTATCACACATATTACGCTATATTGCATATTGGCTATTGCATTTACGATTTTCATCTACAAGAACTACTAAGTATTTAACCCGCGCCGTGCCGGGGGGGGGGGGGGGGGGGGCGTTTAGACTCCCCCTAAGGTTTTTCGAGGATAGCGAAAAAACGTCGGCGCGCAGGGCCCCGTTTTTAGCACAGCTGTTCGGCCATCAATTCCGCACATTATGTAAACAAAAAATTAATCGGGTCATCTCAGGTCAGGTTACCAGACCGGGTCACGTAACCCCACCTCCAAAAATGTTTCCGGTCGCACCACAGCCACAGTTTTTGACCGATCGATTTTGTACTTACAGGATTTCATAAGAACAATAGTACCTACAATGCGTTTATCTCGGATTTTTCATATCGGTGACCAAAGGTCAGGTCAATTTCGTGACCTCCCATAAGTCAATGGGGAAATAATCAAATGCTTTCTATTCTGAGGATACGAATTATATCAGCCCAATTCAATCTGGATCATGTTATCATAGGCCATTCTTGAAGTTCCAGGTGGAATTTTTGTTCGGTGACCCCTACAGGGTCAGATGAGGTCACCCGAGGTCACCAACACCTTTTTGTCAATAACTCTCGACAAAATCGAGATAGAGAAGTGAAACTGGTACCAATGTGTTTGTCTCCTCGAGGATGTGGTACCAATGTGTTTGTCTCCCAATGTGCAACATGACCTAATTGGGCCACCACTTGACCTTGACCTGAGGTCAAATTTCTAAGTTGATCAAACCTGATAATCATGCATATGATATGAAGCGCCTTAACGAGACAAACACGATGGCGTCAACATTATTGCCCTATATTTGTTAGGTAAAACGATATTTATGAAAACTGTTTGGCTAAAAATAGCCTTTTTACATTTGATGACCTCTGGAACCTAAACTATTCACCTAAGCTCAAATCTGAGGACACCCTGTCGATTGCATTTTTCAAGCGCTTTGTATTGTTTTTTCTGTTTGTTCCTAGCTATCATAGTTCCTGTGCTATCTGGTAATTTCTGGAGCGAAGTCCTAAAACTTGAAAATCTGACCCTTGATGACCTCTGGTGACCTCAATATTGACCTGTGAGAAAAAAAATTGACAGACATAGTTTCAAAATGCATTTTGACGTGCGGTGTTTTTGGTTTTTGTCTACGTGCCATAGGATCCGAGTTCGAAGGGGGGCGTCGAAACGCCCCCCCCCCCCGCACGGCGAAGGTGGCGCCGAGCACCGGCACGGCGCGGGTTAATGCATGGGTTTCTCGTGATTGGTGTATCATTTAATAATATGTCAAGATCTTGTCACGTCACTGATCTTGAATATATTTGGGAATTTGTCTTTGTTGCATTCAGTGAATATATATTTACATGGAACAACTCGTTATTTTTGGAATTAATTAATTCATCTTTATTTGCAGCTCTTTAACATTTATAGCTTTAATATAAATTGTCGTATATCATCAGGAAATTAGTAAAAGGTACCTATGTCTGTTGTATTACTGATGTCATTAATATCGAGAATAAATAAAAGAGGACCTAAAATTGAACCCTGTGGGACGCCAATTTTAATCATTTGTTTCTTAGATGCAACATCATGTATTATTGCCATTTTATGCCTCTTATTAATGTATGACTATCGTGTTGTCGAAACCCCTCGTTTCACAATGCGGTGTATTTTTTTTCTCAAGAGAATTGCTAAGCGAACTGTATCCAAAGCTTTCTGTAAACCAAGGTGGAGGTGGAGGTTATTTCGTTATTTTGTAGAGATTTTGTAAACTTCATCGTGCATTTGCACAATCGGCATGTACGTACTGTGTTGTTTCCTGAATCCGAATTGTAGAAGATTGAGGATAATATTTTCATTAACCCGCGCCCCGCCGGAGGTGGCAGAATCTGCCCCCCGGATTTTCTCAATAACTTGAAAACAATGATAGATATCGACGTAAATCCTTCAGTACCTTATGCTGCATCAATTCTACGTCTTATCACAACATTTCAATGAAAATGATGGATCACTTTGGGAGATAATGACGTTTTAATCACGTCATGTCATCTAATTTTTGGTGGAAAAACAATAATGCTTGCAAGATCGTAGAAATTCGAGTTTTGACAAAAAATGCAAATAAAAAATGTTGAAAAAAAGGAAATCAAATTTTTGTGTTTTTAACTTCCAAAAACGAAACAAAACTTAATTTTCGTTGTCGAAAACTTATTTATCGTTGTTTTACAACATACAACGTAATCTACTGTTTTAACCCTCGCCCTACGGGAGTTTTTTCACCTTCGCCCTACGGGGGGGGGGGGGGGGGTCCTAAAGACTGTTAACGTCCAAACCAAGCAACATAGAGCAACGCGGTAAGAACCAACATGTTGCCAACAATGTTTGGAATCTAACGGTATGAAATTTTTAGGTTTCGGGTCAACGAAGTGACCTTCCATGTCAAGTGAATGACCTCGATCGACCACGTCCAGAACAGCGATTTTGCTCCGTGAGAAAACCTCAAAATGAGAAATTGATAATGTAAATAGAAAGGCATGTTCCTATACCAGTTTTGTATCACAAAATACAGAAAAGGTAATTATTTATCGTATCTGGTAAAAAAAAGTCAGAAAAAATATTAATAAAATGACGTCATACATTTCTTACACTTAGGAGCCTCACTCAGTCAAAATTAGAGTTATTTCTTTGAAAATTGGTTTGAGTATTGTCCATAATCAGTTCTCTCACATATATTCCGTTTTAACATCTATGAAAAAATTATTTGTGGTGATTTTTCCAAAAAATCAGTTTTTGTTCATTTTAGGGGGTCAAAAACCCCAGATTTCGAAAATCCGAAATTGCCATTTTAATGAAATGACATTTCATATCTTTGCTTAATGCGTTTGAAATTTCCTTCAAAACTCTGTTTTCTACAATTTGTCAAACATTTATCGTTCTTCCACCAACATGACGTCATCAAAACATCATTATTTCCCAAATTTGTCAACCAATTTCAATTAACTTTTTACAGCATGCGTATAATTGTTGTATACTCACGTACTCAAAATTTCAGCACGATGCGCCGCATGTCTAAAATGGTATGCAAGAAAAGCCTCAGGGGGTCGTTTTAGGACCCCTGTAGGGCGAGGGTTAATGATGTGGGCCCCCTTGGCTACGAGGGTCCCCTCTGATCCCTTTTGCCCCCCCCCCCCCTGGGCGAAATCATCCCTACGCCCCTGACTGCTACATACTTAATTGCAATGCCAAGCCATCACAATGGCTATCTCAACGCAAATTCTAATGTGGATACAAATAATACAAAATCAAATATATGGTGGGATAGTCCCTTTTAAATGGAATAGACAGTTGTCTAACCATAGCTTTCTATTTTATAATTTTGCAAGCCCAAAATTACAATTTGTCAAGTCCTATCAATAATGAGTTTATGCCAACCATATACTATCCCCCATGCAAATTAACACGCGCCCTGGAGACGTCCGTGAAGCCAGGGCAGCGGGGATTCGGGGAGGGGGGGGGGGGGCAGCCGCCCCCGCTGGCAAAATCAAGCGGGGGAAAAACTATCTTTTTGCCCCCCTCCCATCTTCTCGTAGTCGAAAATGACATATCCTTTACCATATATGGTAAAAATGACGAGCATTGCAAAGTTAAAAAAGTTATATATACTTCATATGGCAGTACAATATGGGTAGCTTGTCCTTGAGGCAAAAGTGACTCCAAATCAATAGTGTGGCTACTGAAAACGGGTCTTGTTTTCTGGTAGCTATTACATTGTAATTGTATGTTACCCCTAACTTAATTTCCGGGCTCTGGCAACCCTGATAGATCTCCACTCTACATCACGATATATCATCATCATCACCTTTACAGGAAATAGTTCACCTTCAACATTAGTTTTTAACTGAGATAGCAGTTTGTAGCCCGTGTTGGGAAACCCCTATCTGCAAGTTTTCTTGACTGAAAAGACTCCAGCCGAATATATTTGATTTTTTGGCGAATGAATGCGGTGCTGGCGAAAGAATGTGGTGCTGTATGGGCAGAGGGTAATGCCAATCAGCCAATCAGCTAGCAGCTGGTGCTAGGAAGCGAACCGCCTGCTGCCGGTTGGCACATCTCTAATGCGAGTCTATCCTTACGCGACTACTTTCGGAATCTGATTGGCTGCACCATTTTTTTTTCAAATTCGCGTGACGTCAGGACTCTGACCAGAGAGTATGCAATATAGTTTTTGATACAAAATAATAATTTACGGCCTTCTGTCCTGAATCGGCGCGATAAAATTCGGGGGGTCGGGGGGTCCGGACCCCCCTTTGGCACCCCCGGATGTCAAAAACTGGGGGGTTCATACAAAATGAAAACTGGGTGGGGCTCTCTTGAGCAGAAGAAAGCGGACAGTCCATAGGTCAGAATGGGCCCTACACAGTACACAGTACACATGCCAAAATGGAGAGTTTATAAACCGAGTTAGCCGTCTTCAATTCGGCATGGGTGCTCCATCCATGCCGACTTAAAAGACGACCTGAGGGGGCCCTCAGTCGGCCAGAGGCTCTGGGTCGTCCTAAGATGGCCCTTGGCCCGCCTGAGATGGCCCAGAGTCGGCCGGGGGCTCACAGTCGTCCTGAGGGGCCCATAATCGGCCTGAGGTAGTGAGGGGCCCACGGTCGGCCTGAGGGGCCCACGGTCGGCCTGAGGGGCCCCTCGGTCGGCCTATATTGGCCCTCGGTCAGTCTGAGGGGTCCTCGGTCGGCCTAACGGATTCACATGCCGACTTGAAGACAGTCTGAGGGGGCCCTGGATCCTCCTATGGCGACCCTTGGCCGGACTGAGAGGGCCCAGATTCGGCCTGGGGGCCTACTGTCGGCCTGAGGGTGGGTGGGGGGGGGTGGGGGGGGGGTGGGGGTCCACATTCGACATGAGGGGGCCGTCGGTCAGCCTGAGGGACTCCCCTT
The DNA here is from genome assembly GCA_036785665.1 of Chirona hameri. Lineage (NCBI taxonomy): Eukaryota > Metazoa > Arthropoda > Thecostraca > Balanomorpha > Balanidae > Chirona > Chirona hameri. The sequence goes on along the minus strand of JAXIVJ010019307.1, from coordinate 956 downwards.
GCCGAATTGAAGACAATCTGAGGGCCCTCAGTCGGCCTGAGAGGCCCTCGGTCATCCTAAGATGGTCCTTGGTCGGCGTGAGATGGCCTTTGGCCTGCCTGAAGGGGCCACAGTCGGCCTGGGTACCCACAGTCGGCCTGAAGGGGCCCACAGTCGGCTGAAGGGCCCACGAGTCGGATTGGTATGGCCCTCGGTCGGTCTGAGGGGCCCTCGGTTAGCTTGAAGGGCCCCTCGTTTGGCTTGAGGGACCCATCGTTCCGCCCTGAGCGGCCCTCGGTCGACCTTAGATGTCCTCCTCCGGCATGAGGGAGCCCTCAGTCAGTGGGAGGAGGCCCTCGGTCGCATGAGGTGGCCCTCGGCCGGCTTGAGGGGGCCCTCGGTCGGCCTGAGGCCTGAGGGGCCCTCGGTCCGGCTTGACGCCTGAGGGGCCCTCAGTCGGCTTGAGGTGGTCCTCGGTTAGCCTGGAGGGCCCAATATTAATCGAAGCTCTAGCTCAATTAGGGGTGAAACACCAGGGGGTTCGTACCCCCCCCCCCCCCCTACCCCGGTCACGTAGGTATTTTTCCCTACCCGGGCGAGGTTAAATGTCGGTGGAGGGAAAATATATGTTTGCCCCCCTGCCCGACGACAGAGGTGACTGTCCTCGCCTCCCCCTGCGACAACCCGAAGTCTCCCTGTTTTTTTTTCTCTCGGTGATTTCTTAAATGTCAGGGGGCAAAACTATCTGTTTGCCCCCCTGCCCAACGACAGGGGCAAATGCCCCCCTGCAGCAGGGGCGGATCCAGGATTTTTTTTTTCAAGGGGGGGGGGGGGGGGGGCGGCGGCAGGTATAGGGGCGCATTTTTCTCGGGGAACAGGGGCGCATTTTTTCCGGGAAATTGGGGCGCCATTTTCTTCAAACATGCACCCGATGTATAACCATTTTTTTTCTTCTCTCTCGCTCTCTCGCTCTCTCG
>JAXIVJ010019306.1:0-20067 GCA_036785665.1 Chirona hameri | reverse complement strand
CAGCAGTGTTACCACAAGACCGAGTCCTCCCATCACCGCACACATATCACCAGCAGTGTCACCACAAGACCGAGTCCTCCCATCACCGCACACATATCACCAGCAGTGTCACCACAAGACCGAGTCCTCCCATCACCGCACACATATCACCAGCAGTGTCACCACAAGACCGAGTCCTCCCATCACCGCACACATATCACCAGCAGTGTCACCACAAGACCGAGTCCTCCCATCACCGCACACATATCACCAGCAGTGTCACCACAAGACCGAGTCCTCCCATCACCGCACACATATCACCAGCAGTGTTACCACAAGACCGAGTCCTCCCATCACCGCAGACATATCACCAGCAGTGTCACCACAAGACCGAGTCCTCCCATCACCGCAGACCGCACACATATCACCAGCAGTGTCACCACAAGACCGAGTCCTCCCATCACCGCAGACCGCAGACATATCACCAGCAGTGTTACCACAAGACCGAGTCCTCCCATCACCGCAGACATATCACCAGCAGTGTTACCACAAGACCGAGTCCTCCCATCACCGCAGACCGCACACATATCACCAGCAGTGTTACCACAAGACCGAGTCCTCCCATCACCGCACACATATCACCAGCAGTGTTACCACAAGACCGAGTCCTCCCATCACCGCACACATATCACCAGCAGTGTTACCACAAGACCGAGTCCTCCCATCACCGCACACATATCACCAGCAGTGTTACCACAAGACCGAGTCCTCCCATCACCGCACACATATCACCAGCAGTGTTACCACAAGACCGAGTCCTCCCATCACCGCAGACATATCACCAGCAGTGTTACCACAAGACCGAGTCCTCCCATCACCGCAGACATATCACCAGCAGTGTTACCACAAGACCGAGTCCTCCCATCACCGCAGACATATCACCAGCAGTGTCACCACAAGACCGAGTCCTCCCATCACCGCAGACATATCACCAGCAGTGTTACCACAAGACCGAGTCCTCCCATCACCGCAGACCGCACACATATCACCAGCAGTGTCACCACAAGACCGAGTCCTCCCATCCGAGTCCTCCCATCACCGCAGACATATCACCAGCAGTGTCACCATAAGACCGAGTCCTCCCATCACCGCAGACCGCACACCAATATCACCAGCAGTGTTACCACAAGACCGAGTCCTCCCATCACCGCAGACCGCACACATATCACCCCAGCAGTGTTACCACAAGACCGAGTCCTCCCATCACGCACACATATCACCAGCAGTGTTACCACAAGACCGAGTCCTCCCATCACGCACACATATCACCAGCAGTGTTACCACAAGACGAGTCCTCCCATCACCGCAGACCGCACACATATCACCAGCAGTGTCACCACAAGACCGAGTCCTCCCATCACCGCACACATATCACCAGCAGTGTTACCACAAGAGACCGAGTCCTCCCATCACCGCACACATATCACCAGCAGTGTTACCACAAGACCGAGTCCTCCCATCACCGCACACATATCACCAGCAGTGTTACCACAAGACCGAGTCCTCCCATCACCGCAGACCGCACACATATCACCAGCAGTGTTACCACAAGACCGAGTCCTCCCATCACCGCACACATATCACCAGCAGTGTTACCACAAGACCGAGTCCTCCCATCACCGCAGACATATCACCAGCAGTGTTACACAAGACCGAGTCCTCCCATCACCGCACACATATCACCAGCAGTGTTACCACAAGACCGAGTCCTCCCATCCACCGCAGACCGCACACATATCACCAGCAGTGTTACCACAAGACCGAGTCCTCCCATCACCGCACACATATCACCAGCAGTGTTACCACAAGACCGAGTCCTCCCATCACCGCACACATATTCACCAGCAGTGTCACCACAAGACCGAGTCCTCCCATCACGCAGACCGCACACATATCACCAGCAGTGTTACCACAAGACCGAGTCCTCCCATCAACCGCAAGACCGCACACATATCACCAGCAGTGTCAACCACAAGACCGAGTCCTCCCATCACCGCAGACCGCACACATATCACCAGCAGTGTTACCACAAGACCGAGTCCTCCCATCACCGCAGACCGCACACATATCACCAGCAGTGTTACCACAAGACCGAGTCCTCCATCACCGCAGACCGCACACATATCACCAGCAGTGTCACCACAAGACCGAGTCCTCCCATCACCGCAGACATATCACCAGCAGTGTCACCACAAGACCGAGTCCCTCCCATCACCGCAGACCGCACACATATCACCAGCAGTGGCACCACAAGATCTTGCCATCCCGTCACAGTGCAGACGGATTCTGAGATTTGGCATCACTGCCGCGTGCTGCGACAATGGCATTTTAACTGATTTTGACTGAGCCGTCTCGAAGCGTTTTCCAGTTTACCCTTGCTGAGACATTTCAACCTAATGCAAAGGCGTGTTGTTACAAGCTTCCTGGCCACCTTCGCGTTTAAGTTGGGTTCCTGGTGCTGAAGAGCTGTTATTCAGCCGTCTTACGATCAGCCTGTATTGACAGTCTGTGCGCTGCATCCCATCACAGCTGCAAGCTGATTGGCTGATGGTATAGCCTCTGCCCGGGCTAGAACCAGTACAACGTTCTTTCGCCAGCTCACCGCATTCCTTCGCCAAAAACTCAAATATATTCGCGTGGAGTCTTTTCAGTCAAGAAAACTTGCAGATAGAGGTTTCCCAACACGGGCTACAAAACTGCTATCTCAGTTTAAAACTAATGTTGAAGGTGAACTATTTCCTTCAAGTGTCACTGGGGCTGCTTGAATGCATCAGGTGCGCTGTTTTGTCTATCAAATATAAACTCAAATTCAATCACTCGAGAGAAGAAAAAAAACTTCCGTTTTCATGAAGTTTTCTCCTCAGAGCATCGTTTTTCACGTTCAGTGCAGGGAACGCGCGGGGGGATGCTTGTATTGAAAGCCCCCCCCCCCCCCCCCGTGTCCAAAGAATATATTTTTGCTTGGTGTCAGAGTGCAAAATTTGAGGAAAAATTATGTAGAAAATGGGACATGATGCAGTGATAGTAACAAACAGATCCAATGGTTTTTGAATATGAAAAGCAGTAGTTTTCATTGAAATCATGCGTTTCTTTCAATATTTATGGCCAGAATCAATATCAACAATTCATAACTTGGGAGTGGAAAATTCACTCATAAAATGGGGAGTGAGAGTGGACAATTATTAATATGTGTGTGACAGTTGTCACTGTCATTTCCCACCCAAATCGAAAAAAAATGGGACACTGCCCCCCGCCAGGCTCCTGGGAGGGGGGGGCATTTCCCCCTGATGCCTCCCCTCTCCTGGATCCGCCAGTGGACCGGTTCAAGTGCAAGTTTTCGACAAAACCGACACACAGCCCCGACCGGCACAGCAGTACGCTGATGTAGGTAACCCGTTGCGGCATGGAATATTTCGTTTTTTGCACCGGGGTAAAATCGACGCATTTATATTTAAATTAGCCCGCGTCGTGTGGGTGGGGGGAGGGGTAAGGACACCCCCCTAAGGTTTTTCGAGGATAGCGGAAAACGACGGCGCGAAGCGCCCGCTGTTTTTGGCACAGCTGTTTGGTATATTATTTAATAAAGTCGTATATATTCGTTTAATTGGATAGTTTATCTTGGATTTGTATATCAGTGACCCAAAGGGCGGGTCAATTTCGTAACCTCCCCATTATAAGTCAATGGGAAATATTAAAATGCTTCCTATTCCGAGAATACGCAAGATAGCAGTCCAATTCCTTATGGATCATGTTATCATAGGCCATTCTTAATGACTAGGTTAATTTTTTGTTCAGTGACCTCTATAGGGTCAGCCCAGGTCATCCGAGGTCACCAACACCGTTTTGTCAATAACTCGACAGAATGAAGACAGATAAGTGAAACTGGCACCAATGTGTTTGTCTCGTTGAGGACACGTTTCCCAATATGCAGCATAACCTACTTGAGTCACCACTTGACCTTGAACTGAGGTCAAATTTATAAGTTGACCTAACCTAGTCCTCATGAATATTATTCGAACCGCCTGGAGGAACCAAACCACGGTGGTGTCAAAATTATTACATTATATTATTTATTAGGTAAACACGTTATTTGCGAGAAGAAAAAAAATACCCAAAAATATTAAAAAATACCTCCCAAAGACAATATAAAAAATACCCCCCCCCCCCCCCCCCCCCCCCCCCACAAAAAAAAAAAAAAAAAATATATGGTGATCTCTAGTGACCTCTGGGACCTAAATATTGACCTGAGCCCAAACATATCAAACAATTTCGAATTGATTTTTTGATGAGCTATCGAACGGTCTTTTGGATTTCGTCTACTCTTTATAGGAGCCGAGTTAGGAGGGGTGTTTCAGAACCAATCAGATTGAGATCATCCCAATGACGTCACATTGGCAGCGTTTGGTAGCAATTTAATTTCGTATGGCCCACTAAAGGGATGACAACCCCCTGCGTCAGAGTTGGAATAATGAGCGTGTCAATTGAGGCAAAATAAGCCTGATCAAGAAAGTGAGTCAAAATACAGGTGTATTTTTGGGAGGTCTTTCAAGGGGTGTGGACAGCCGACGGGGTGCAAGAAATTCTTGAATATAGGTAGGGAATTTACATAGAGGATTTGCTATAGCTGTAAACCAAGTGTTTAAATCAGTACATAACATTTTATATCCATAATTAATTAGAGAATAATAAACTTGAGGTTAAGGGTGAGGCATTTCACTCTGACATTCCTGAATCTACTGAGCAGTGAGCAGTATGACATGTCCTAAATGTGGATCTGCCTATTTCATTTTCATTGCGAATAAAAATCAGGCCTTTGGGATGACCTAATACTGATACATTGTTGGATTGATTTGGTGGGTGTTTGTTTTTAGAGAAATGTTCATGCAAGGTTTGATTTTGGTACATTATTGTGACTGCGTATCACTGAAATCATTGAAACACATGCAACTCCAGCCATTTTGCAACAGTGTAATATACTGATGTTGGAAAATAGGCTTGGTGCAGATCTATTTCCTTTAGGGATCCCTTCAAGCAGGGTTGTGCTCGACTCAGAGTCGGTGAGTCAGATTTGACTCAACTCTGACTCGAATCAACTTGAGTCAGAGTCGAGTCGCTTAAGAAAAATAGGGACTCGCCTTGAGTCAGAGTTGAATCGCTTAAAAAACATAAGGGCTCAACTTGAGTCAGAGTCGAGTCGCTTAATCAAAATAGGGATTTGAGTTGAGTCACAGCGAAGTCGCATGGATGTCGCTTGAGTCAAAGTTGAGTCACCTGGATGCTGCTTGAGTCAAAGCTGAGTCGACTCATCCTTCTACAAGTCAAAGTCACATCTGATATAACACAAACAAATTGGGAGCAACTAAATAATAAAGGGGTCCAAACAATGTTCTAGAGTGCTTTTCAAACCCACATAAATAAATTTTCTGTCTGAAAAAAATTAACTTAAAAGAGTACTTAACTCATCACAAACTCTGCTGACTGCTCCTATCATAAGTGAAACAATACAATATTAAATATGTACATAGAAATGATAACTGCAGTATATATAACCTAATAATAACCATATCAACATAACATTCTGGAATGTGCATACGAACCATGTACCATACGCGCCATTTATGTCTGAAATAAAAAGTTTGCATCACACATTTATTGAGGTTAAGGTACTTTAAGAATGTTAATTCAACAACAAATCACAATTCACTTTGTTTCTAACGCCGAAATAATTGTTATCTCTGAAATCCTACAGTTATCACATGTCAGTTCACTCAGTTTTAAATGGTTCGAGCGCAAATACTTTCTCCCACTAGCAACGACTTGACAACAAATATCAATCCAGGCCGTATCAATCATACGGATTTCCTTCCGCGCTGATGTACAGATCCTCAAATGTGTTGATGAATAGAGTGAGGACTGTGATTGGTAAAGATGCTGGTTCACATGCTAGCACTAGCTACTAGCAGCTCACAAGTTACTCTGGGAGTGTCACATATGCAATTTCTCCAAATGACTGTTTAGACCAGTTAACTTGAAAATTCCATCCGCACTTTTTATTAATTTTATGTGCGAGTTTCAGGGCGGTTTTAAAGGGTATTATAAGTTATAACCATGTTTAATATACACGTGTCAATATTCAAGGAGTTGTGCTACAATATTAATGACGTCATATTAGACTGTCAAAGACAAGCCACTTTTCAGTTTGTTGTACCATCAGCTGACTACTCTTCTTCCATTAGGGACCTCAAGAACAACATAAACTGGCTATAAACTGGGGAGTTGAATTACTGAACTAATATCATTTTTTTCCTTATCGAATGACATTAAGTATAATGGCGCAAAAAAGTGTTACAATCCAACAAGTGTTAAAGTACAACATTCTGAAGTAAGTCAAAATGCATGAGTGATGTCAAAGTGTTAACTTTGAAGTGGCGGCTATAGGGTCGGTGCCAATTGAAAAAGTAATAATGTTAATTATCTTTGTCACATTATAAAGGAAGATGTCAGAATTCAGATGATGTTGACATTGCACGGCAGAACATTGTGCACAGCTGTGGTGGAAGTTAATTTTTTTTTAGGAAAGATACTATGAAGCGTTTTGTTGCGAGTTATCACAAGTCACAACATCCTGAAGCGATTTAATGGTTTGTCAAAATTTGAAAACAAAAATGTAGGGAGGGGGGGGGGGGGGGGTGAAGCGTCAGTAAAAAACTGTTGCACCGGGTGGAGGTAACACATAATTAGAACAACTGAACACTGATTTATAGTTTTTGTCAGGGAAAATTTGAGGGATAATCCCCCCTGGCTCAAGAATGCTGACGCCCCCCGTGGCGGAGCCCCTGCATTTAAGGGGTAAAACGCCTGGACCTCTGAGCGATTACCTTTCCGGTACTTAGACATAGTATAGTGGTAAGTCTGATGAGCTTGGCAACGGCAAGCTTCATCAATATTATTTTTGGATACAATGAGGTCTGAGATGACGTTCATAATTACAGTGTTAGGAATGCCCTAACGACATTGCGATGATTAATATTCTTGGCTTAGCCAATCAGTAGTGAAATCCTCTGACATTTAGTGGTGATTTACCAGAAATCAGATGCCGCAAACATCCCAGTCTTAAATGGCGCAGCCAGTCAGGATTTTGAAGTGAACGCAGCTTCTCTAGATCTAGTCATATTCATCTCATATTTGGACGTAATTGGCTATAATCAATCCTATTCTGATCGGACATGTGGCATGACAACGCTGCATCACAGTGTCTACATTGAGCTGCATCTTAGCGATCCTACAAATTTATGTATATCAATGTAACCACTAACCAGTTCATAGTTATGTATTAGTCAGGTTTAGCTCAACATCATTTCATACTGCTAGTGACTGAACCGCTAGCTCCTATATACCTTTATTTTTCTAACAGATGGTTTATCATTGTCAGGCTTTCAGCCAATCAAAACATTCCATCGCTTGGTCACAACAGTTTGGAATATGTGTTGAATTGTATTGAAGTTGAACGCGACAAGTTACAAAATATTACATTTTGTGGTTGGGGTTGGCAGTGGGGGAGTTACATGTCTGTGTGACACACCCTTGTAAAATGCTGGTGGATGGTTGGTTTAATTTAATTATACTAATGCGAAAGATATAAATATCGTATCATAGTGTATTGACTGATGTGATATAAATGCAGTGTTCTTACTGCACTCTGCAGTCTGCAGTCTAGTGTCTATCTGACTGAGCAAAATTGTGTAAGTAACAAAAGGCCAGGAATTATTGCTTTAACTCGTAACCGTAAGTACCTATTCAGTATTCATGAATACAGCACACCGGTTAGTGTTTTATAACCTGCTAGACTGCTATCAGTATTGACTTTTGAGCTTGTTGATTGGTTTGGCAACTCGATTTTAATTAACATCTGTTTTACTTTTCAGTCCAGCTCAAGAACCAACTTCAAATAAGCCTCACTTATTTCATATTTGCATCCTCTCATATAGGATCATTAAAATCCATAGCAATTAACAATAGTGGTAAAGTAAAGATGCGTACCTGTGCTGGTGCAAAATAATAATAATAATTATTATTATTCTTCTTCTTCTTATCAATTATACGTCTCAAATTACCCATAACACATGTGTCAAACGGTTTTCATGACTTTTGCATGTAGTGACCTTTCGTGACCTGACATTGACCTTGACCTGTACTTAGTATGATACTTATACTCCAGCAGTACCTTCTCCTCTTAATTGGAAGTATTTTGGTTGAGTTTGGGCAAGCTGCTGTTGCTAGTCTGGTCTCTGCAAGCAATAATAAAAAAACACGTGATTTTTATATTTGACCTGGCATTGACCTTTGACCTTAACCTCTTAAAAAGTGTGCTTTAGAATCGTCTCATTGAGAGCTTTCGATCGCCGCCTCGCGCGTCTCGTTTAGGCCATTGGTTCGGGAGTTAGGCAGGGGAGGGGGCAGAATCTGCCCTCCCTCCAGCGGAGGGCAGATTCGGCTGAATACCACAGCGGGGCAAGGGTTAAAAGAGCCCCATTTCAGATAGCAAATAAGTGCCTTTGGGTTCCTTCCCAGACGTCCTGTCTATCCCGTTCCTGGCTCCTCGTCCGTGCTCACCCGAGAGTCGGACCCATCCACTGTGGCCGGTGACAAGAACGATGGAATGCTGCCGGCTCCCGACGACATAGAGCTCGGCGAAGAAGACATCACAGACGGAAAAGACGAGGATGCTGACAACCCACCCGTTACAGAGGCCCTCAAGTCAGCGAGCTCTCGAGAAACGAAGACCGCGTGACCGGAGCTGCCGGTGAACGACAACGGAGATCGCACGGCATCAGGTATGCCCTGCCAGCAACCCCGTGGCAGCCGGATCCGTCGACAATGCCAGGTCACACGGTGGTGAGAAAGGGCGTAAAAAGGCGTCTGAGGTTCAACGCGAAATGGTTCCGGCTCCACATGACGTGAACCCGTGACTCCACATGACGTGCGAACCCCAGGTCGATCAAACCGGTTCTCCAGAACCGGTTTGACCGACCTGGGGTCAGGACGCGTGTGGCCCCGCTCCGCCCGACCGCGGTAACCCTGACCTGTCAGAGTTGTTTGTGTGCGCCCGGCCGGCCGGTACCAGTGCCTTAACAGTGATTCGGCCTAGAGCCGGATAGTTTGCGGTGCAGCAGCGAGTGCAGTGAACTTGCAAGTAGCAAGCATGCCAGAGGCGGAGATGGAGGGCATGAAGGCAATGCTTCTTGCCATGCTCGGCGACCAGGAAGTCCGGTCCACTCTACGAACCCTGTTAGGTGTCGATGAAAAGGAGAAGGAACTGCAGGAGCTCAAGGGGGAGGTGGCAGCACAGAAGCTCCTGATCAGCCAACAGGAGAGACTCGCCGACCTGGAGCAATATTCCCGCCGAAACTGCCTAAACTTTACTGGAATCCCGGAAAACACCGACGAGAACACGGTGCAGCTGGCTCTGGACCTGGGGAAGATGACCAATGTCAAGTTGGACCGCAACGACATCGACAGGGCCCATCGCATTGGCAAGCCGAAAACAGCGACCCAGGGCCAGCCACGCCCACCTCCTCGCCCTCTGGTGGTAAAGTTCGTCTCGTACCAGAAACGTGAGGCCGTCTGGTTCGGCAGGAGGGAGCTGCGGAAGGCTAAGCTTCCACGAGGCTCTTCTCTGGCCGAGGGTTCGACGAAGGACGTCTACGTTCAAGAGAACCTGACAAGACGTAACCAGGACATCATGTACCAGGCAAGACAGCTGAGGAGAGCAGGAAAACTGTGGGCCGTCTGGTCCGATGGCTGCGTGATGAAGGTAAAGAAGACCCAGCAGTCCCCAACAGTGCGTCTCAGCTCGAAAACTGACCTCTGTCAGTTCGAGTAGTGGGTGACTCGGCACGATCGGTTTTCGTCACTGTTCGAGTCTGGACTCAGGACATAGAGTGCGAGAGAGCGACAGTGCCAGTGGACAGAGGAAGAGGGAGAGAGAGTGAAGGGAAGAGTGAGAGAGTGAAGGAAACATTCGGATATGGCAGCTTTGGGGGAGCCGGCTGAATTCTGTGTTTGTGGCGCGTGAGCGACAAACAGTAAAGGCTGCTGTGAACAAGAACGCAACAGACCCACCAGACCTGCCAGACCACCGCTCGGTTGAACTCGCTCGGGGGGAGGGGGGGGGGGGGGAGAGGAGTCAGGGGATGATGGTGAGTATGCAGGGCTGTTTGTGGTGGGACATTTACTCAATATTCATTGGTGTGTGTTGTGTATGTTTGTATAAGTGATTGTATTACGTGGATGCGGCACCCAGTCATACTTGTTGCCTGCTACTTCCTTTCGCAGGATAGCCTCAGCTTCTGAGCGTTTTCCGTTCACGGTTCTTGTCGTTTTATTTTGTTTGTGTTTTCCTGGTAGGCCGTGAGAGCATGGAAGTTAGAGGTCTGACCTTTCACCTGCCTTGTACTTTACTGGAGATGCTCATGTGGCTGCCCTCCAGTAAAATTTATGTGTGTCCTGTGCTCCTGTGAGATTGTGAATGGCCCTGAGATTGTTAAAATAGAACAGTCCAGTCCTTGCAATACCTTTGTTCAAGTTTGGCCTTCCCTTTCTTTCTGCTCGTGCTTTGTATTGTTTTTGTTTGTTTTGTGCTTCACTGCTCGCCTGTGTTCCAAACTTATGATGCTTCATCACGTGTAATTATGCTATGTATCTGAGTGCCATGTCTTTGCTTACACCTCATTTGTGCTTATTATTTAATGTTAATCAGCTAGTTTTGGTTACATGTTTGCAGATTCATATAATTTTCTTTGCTTGCATTTTGTTGTTCCTTTAATTTCATCAGCAATGTTTTTGTGTCATATTTGTTGGTTTCGTGTAACTATTATTTTTTGCTAAGTTAATATTGTCTTAATTTCCACACTCGCTGCTGCACCGCCGCCACCTGCTGAGCACTATTTCTTCTTCCTCGGGTTCTAGGGACAGGGTGGCTTCAGCTGGGTCAGCTACAACTTCACCACACTCTTCTTCAAGTTCAGCACACTCCAGAGGCCACAACAGCAGGAACATCACCATCTCACATGTAAATATCAATTCAATTACGTCTCGCTGCCGACTTGACGAGCTGTCCCACTTTGCCTTTCTTAATGACATTGACATTTTATGTTTGACTGAGACCAAACTTGACGAGACAATCCATCCTTCTCTTTTCACCCTTGACGACTATCACAGCCCATTGACAAAACACAGGAACAGGAATGGAGGGGGTGTTGCCATTTACATCCGCAATAACCTAGCAGTGAAACGACTTCCAAATCTTGAAACACCAGGAGTAGAATGGGTATGGTGCCTTGTTAAAGTGAAACTCAATACACTTTTGATTTGTTCAGTATATGTCCCTCCAAACCTATCATCAGAGCAGAATTCTTTAGTTACAGCCAAGCTGTCAGAAAGCATTTTGGCAGCACAAGTCTATGTTCCAGATAATATTATAATTCTGGGAGATTTTAATGCAGGCAACACATTTTTGGATTTCAAGTTTTTAAAGCATAGCCCACTTACACCTTATGAGATTGCTCTCCATGATGAGATATTGTCTTCCAATTTAGAACAGCTTATACATCAGCCTACACGCTATGCAGAATATAATGAGGTTGCCAATATAAGGGACCTTGCCCTAGTTTCAAATGTAGCAATGGTAGAGAATAGTGGGGTTCTTCCTTCCTTCTCGAGAATCGATCATATACCAATATTTGTTTCCCTTAAAATTGAACCCCCCTCCATTTCCAAACAAACAACACAGTGTTGGGATTACAGACAAACAGACACTGACAAGCTCACCAGACTGTTGATGGACACTGACTGGGACACACTTCTTGACTGTGATGTGGACAAAGCGACAGAAAACTTGACTGACGCCTTACTTACTGCAGCCAAGGCCACGATTCCATTGAAAGTTTTCACTAGAAATCCAACTAATAAACCATGGTTCAGCCTGGAGCTAAAATGCCAAATCCGACGACGTGACAGACTTTTTAAAATTGCTAAAAAAACGTGACACTCCCCAGGACTGGGAACGATGGAGAAGACAAAGAAATCTGACAACCGAGACAAACCAGCGACTAAAGACCTTACATATACAATCAGAAGTTACGAGACTTTTTGAGCATAAACGAGATCCGCGAACATATCACAACATACTTAAAGGACTTATTGGGAAGAAAGGAAAGCATGCCATACCACCTCTAATCAGCCAAGACGGAACACCAATCACAGACGAATATGACAAAGCGACTATTCTAAATGAACATTTTGCTAACCAAACGCGACTGAACACACATGACAAAGACCTACCCCAACTTTATCCTCCTACACCTTTCCCACATTTGGCGGAGGTCCAAGTAACCGAGCAAGAGGTTCTCAAAATTTTGAATTCCTTGGACGCTAATAAATCAACAGGCCCTGACAAAGTTCCAAATAAATTACTTAAAATGTGTGCGTTGTTAATTGCTAACCCCTTATGCAAACTCTTTAATAAATCACTTCAATCAGGTAAATTTCCCCTATCTTGGAAAATAGCTTGTGTAACCCCAATTTTCAAACAAAAAGGTTCCTCCTCAGATCCAACCAATTACAGGCCAATAAGTCTTCTTCCTAATTTATCTAAGATACTTGAAAAATTAGTCTTTAACAAAATATATGGGCATCTATCTGAAAACAATTTATTGACTGAGAAACAAAGTGGCTATCGTCCCCAACATAGTGCACATATCCAGCTCCTTTATCTTACTCATCACTCATCTCTGCGCTAAATGAAAAAAAATCTCACCGCAATTTTCCTTGACATTTCGAAATACTTTGATAAAATTTGGCACGAAGCATTGATTGCAAAATGTGAAATTCAATACAACATATTTTGTAATTGCAATGGTAGAGAACCTCTTTAACGCTCCCTATTGGCATGGTTGAAGTCTTATTTAAAAGATCGTAGTCAGGTTGTTCGTGTAGGAAGTGCCATTTCTGGATCTAAAAAAAATATAGCTGGCTGCCCTCAAGGCTCGGTCCTTGGACCTTTGCTCGCCCTCATGTACCTTAATGACTTATCTAAAATTACTGAAAATGATGCACTTTTCTACGCTGACGACACATCCCTATATTTATCCCACCCACAAGACAGCCAACAACACAGACTCTCACTGCAAAACGACTTGGACATGATAAGACAGTACGGCACCGACTGGGCTATTACATTTAACGCGGACAAGACAGTACAACAAACATTCACAAACAGGCGTAATGACCAAGACTTTGACCTCTCTTTCGATGGACAACCCCTACTTCCCGTGACTTGCCACAAGCATCTAGGACTACATCTTTCCACTGACCTGCATTTTCACGAACATATCAATTCCTTGATACGAACCATAAATTCTCTCTTAGGACCTATTTATCCTGTTGCAAGGTTTCTACCAAGATCAGTACTTAAAGAAATATATTTAATATACATAAGACCACACTTTGACTATTGCGACATAATCTACGACGGTAACCTGACTGCCTCTGACTCAATACGACTCCAGACCATACAGAACCGCTGTGCACGACTAGTGACTGGAACCTTGTTTCGCACACCCACCAACGCTCTACTTAACGATCTAGGATGGGAACGACTAGCAACGGGACGACTCATTCACAGCCTTCTCTTTTTCCATCGACTATATTACAACTACCCGCCTCTTCCTTCATACCTGACTAACCTCTTGCCTAACACAAGACAGGACGCTACAGGACTTCAGTTACGTAACGCACACCTTCTCTCACTTCCCCCTATCCGGTTAACTTCCTTTCGGAAATCGTACATCCCTGCTACGATTAGACAGTGGAACCTTCTTCCTGAAACACTCCGTAACACTCCTTCTCGACGAGACTTCTCTCGTCAAGTCTGGCAGCGATTCGGGGCACCCGAGCCACCAGCACTTAACTCCGTAGGTACAAAAACACTAAACACACAACACACAAGACTACGTGTCGGCTTATCAACACTACACGCCCACCTCTTTCAACTCCAACTCACACCAAGTCCGTTGTGTTCTTGTGGACACACGTACGAAGACACTATCCATTACATACTCTGGTGCCCCCTATACACGAATCACAGAACGAACCTCTTTAACGCAGCGCGACGCATTGTGCGCGACTTTGATGATTTGTCACCCAAAAACAAATTAGAGCTCCTGCTCTTTGGTAAAAATATTTCACAAACACAGGGTATATACATCGCACATCACTTACAGACATTCATAGCACTTTCACAAAGACTCAACACCCACAAATAACACAACAATCACACATTACCAGTACTTTCACCACGCTGACCTGCTGTTGCCGCCTGTGCCTGGCCACCTGATTTTCGAATGGCCGCTCGGCGGGCTGGTAGCGGGGCCTACGTGATCTGTTCCTTAGTTTTGGTAAAATCTCTGTTTCATTTCTTTCATATGGAGAGGCGCTATGATTTAAGCTTTTGCTTTTGCGCCAATCCATTATTGTCCTGTTTGATTTGATGTCTTTTTGTTAACAAAATAAACGAACTGAACTGAACTGAACGTGAACGTCAATGGAGTCATATATATTCACTGTGCTCGGTTGGGTCGCAGACCAGCGGCTGCAAACTTTTATCGTACCGCGGCGCCAAAATTCCTCTATGCCGGCTTCAGGAATTGGAGGGATGCTGTAAGATACTTCAAGCATCATGCGCGCAGCTCCTGCTATCAGGTGGCTGTTCTTGAAGAAGTCTCAACCTGCAACATCGCTCGAGAAATGTGCGTCGCCAACCAGCTCGGACAGAAGAAAGCTCGCTCGTGCTTGAAAATCATCGTAACGACACTGAAGTTCCTCGCCAGACAGGGACTGAGCATTCGCGGCGGCGAGTCAGACGCGAACTCAAACATGCAGCAGGCTCTGAAGATGAGGGCAATGGACGTCTCAGAGCTGGAGAAGTATATGGAGGGTCGCTTCAAATGGACATCCCCTGCCATTCAAAATGAGCTGATAAAGCTTCTGGCAAGATAAGTGTCACTGAAGATCGCAGAAGCTGTAGCCGGACGCCCGTTTGCGATCATCTGTGACGGCACCACTGACGTGTCTGGGAAGGAGCAATGGTCACTCTGCGTCTGCTTCGTGGACAAGGCAGGGGAAGTGTGTGAACAATTCCTCTGCGTCATCGAGCCGCCAGACGCGACCGGTAAGACTCTGGCCACGATGATCGAAGGTGCGCTCAGGGGCTATGGGCTTCAGATCAGTGACGCGCGAGGCCAAGGCTACGATGACGCCGCAAACATGGCAGGGAGGCACAACGGAACACAGCCGCTGATAAAAAAGGCTCAGCCACTGGCTCCGTATGTGCACTGTTTTGCGCACTGCGTAAATCTGGCGACAGAGGCCATGTGCAAAGAGTCTGTAATCGTACGGAACGCGCTGGGCGTGTGTAATGAAGTCGGTGTCCTCTTCAGTCAGAGCCACCACTTCCGAAGGAAGTTCTCAGCACTCGCCACAGCCGAAGGACCGAGGAAGCTGAGACCGCTATGTCCCACCCGGTGGACTGTGCGGGGCAGCTCAGTATCGGCGCTGCTCACCTAGCTGGGAGCTGTGATCGAGATTCTGGAGGAGGACGGGAAGACGCAGGCTGCTGCCATGGCATCAGCGCTACGTTCCGGGACGACTGTTTATGGTCTGGTCGCCGCACTCAGGATTTTGAACCTCATGGGGATGTGTAATCGGTTCTGCCAGAAAAGGGATGCGACCGTCTCGCAGGCGCTCACGGCCATCAGAGCCGTGGTGAAAGATCTCGAAGCTGAGCGAGAGGATGGGTGGAAGAAAGTGGAGACGAGGACAGACGAGCTGATCAGTGAGCACGAGCTTAATTCCGTCTAGCTGCCAAGGAGCAAAGTGTCCAGGAGACTGGACGCAGGGTAGGCCTGTCCCGCAGGGTACAGGCCTACATCGGGCACCGAATACCTGCAGGTCGAGTACCGGAAAAGCATCGACCGGCACTGCAGCGCATGAGGGAGCTCTTCCTGGAAAGTTCAGACATCGCCACGTACGAGGAACAGGAGAGGATGGTCCTGGACGAGATAGTCCCCCGAGACGATCACGAAGGATCCGAAGCTGGACTACCAACAGCTGTCATGCGAACTAATCTCCTTTCGCAAGCAGAACACATATGGCACCCTGGACGAGGCAGCGGCTGTGCTGAATGGATGCCCTGCAAAGAAGAACCTGTATGCCGAAATAGCTAAGCTGTTGGACATATTACGGTGCGTCCCCGTGTCATCGGCTGAGGCTGAACGGAGCTTCAGCAAACTTCGCAGATTGAAGACGTGGCTGCGGAACAGCATGGGTGAGAGTTGTCTCAGATCTCCTTTTCTGCCACATCCATCAGTCGCTGCTGGACCAGGTCGACGTGGAGAGGGTGGTGAAGGCGTTCGTGGCAGAGGACGATACTCGGATGAGAGTGTTCGGCGATGGCTAAAAAGCACTAGGGTGAAATGTTCCGAAGAGCGGGAGTCCTGGAATGGTTTTACTCAAGGATCAGCGTTCGTTTATGTATTCGGAGAGGATTCACTCACATGCAGACGGCGATAGTTCGGCGTGGCAGTGATGTATAAGTGACAATATAAGATTGACATCCATTTTAAGTACGAATCTCTAGGAAAATCTATACCGAGATGCAATCCAACAGGCAAATAATTATAAGTATGTGAATAAGTAACATACTGCTCATGTTATATCTTCTGAGGATTCTGAGGATTCTGAGGATGACGCAAGTCTAAATATATGAATGTATTTTTTTATACCGATTTCAAGTTTAATTAAGATATAACATGAGCAGAATGTTACTTATTCACATACTTATATTTTGCATGCTTAAATATGTCATAGCTAGCCTACAACTAGGCAAATAATTAGTTATATAAATAGATACAACGGTGAACGGCTGCTCAAAAACCGTAATAATGTTTGCAGAACAGCCCGTCACAGACCACTCATGAGCCCAGTTGGCAGACCGTTCAGCTGGAAACCTCGAAAATGTATCTGGCAACTGACATGGTGTAGTTGACTCCTTTCAGCGCTTGATTTAACATATTGCCAGGATGACCTTCATTCAGCGGCAGCGACCGCGACGACAATGCACCTAATTTAATGGACGAATGCCCCAAAAGATCTTATACCTACTTTGGAGTTGGAGCTGGACGGGCTAGTTAAACTTACGGTCACGAAAACCCTACGTACCGAAATGTTAACGAAGAAAAGATAAGATACGATCGGCTGCTTACGGTCAGGTAGGGTATCGAAATTTCGCTTGACAAAAATTTGGAAAGATACAAATTTGAACGTGTATGCACCCCTTGCCAGGTGCCGCCCCCATGCTAGGTGCCCCCCCCCCCCCCCGAGCAAAAAGTCGCCCAAGTTTTTTTTTCGCGTATCGACGCCCCTACAAGCATCCCCGCGCGTTCCCCACCGTACCACCCGAAATGCGGACCATCTAGTCACGCCAGCGATCCGATCCGAGTCCGGCAGGCGTCGCTTCAAATACTCTGTGGTCACCGCGTACAACGCCTTGCCCTCAACAATCAGATGCCTACCAACAACACGCTTCAAAAATGAGCTGATGCAACACCTGCTGATGAAACAGCGGAGCGGGGTCGGCTAGGTGTGACGAAGCGTGTGTGTGTGTGTGTGTGTGTGTGTGTGTGTGTGTGTGTGTGTGTGTGTGTGTGTGTGTGTGTCGGTGTCGGTGTCGGTGTCGGTGTCGGTGTCGGTGTCGGTGTCGGTGTCGGTGTCGGTGTCGGTGTCGGTGTCGGTGTCGGTGTCGGTGTCGGTGTATGTATGTATGTATGTATGTATGTATGTATGTATGTATGTATGTATGTATGTATGTGTGTTTGCTTGTGTGTGTGTGTGAGCTGCGTATGTGTGACGACCGCCATGACCATATGTTTTATCATATCGACATGGAGAACAGAATAGCCACAGCACAATGTGGATGTGCCTCATGATGTAAAATACAAAATAAAAACAAATATCAGTATAAGTCATGTATAACCAGAACAACATGCAAACTGTAAGGGCAGAATTATTTTAACCCCAGGCACAGAAAGCTGAAGCAAATATCCGCTAAGCACTCGGCACTGCGCCACAGCAGCAAAAGGCGATCTAAATGCATATTGGATACAATATTATTACGTCACAAGTTTCTGAAGTATCAACTACCATGAAATACAGCGATATAATACCTTTAATAATGATTAACAAGAAAATGTAAACTAAAAAAAAATGCTTGAATAAGTCTTTAATTAGCTTTCAACTCAAAATCAAATATATTTTCCAATGCTACACAAGAGTGACACCAGTGACGTCATTAGCGAAGCATGCAACGAGTCTTGGGCGTACTAAACGGGGATATGGGATGAGAGCTTTTGACTATACCCGCTTCTCAGCATATATCAGGCACAACTCGCCAAAAATGGCTAAGTGCGCCGAGAAGCATGACAATGTCTTTGTAAACAAATAGCCGACGCTAAATAGGTCGCCGTCGATGTGCATCGATGAGCTCCGATTTGATTGCCAATGTTTGTATTGTTTGTCATTTTTTTTGGGAAAAATTATTTTGCATGAGAATATAAAGCAGCACAGTGTTATATACAGCCAGAGACAAAGCTATACAAAACTCCTAATTTTGCAAATAAATGAAGCAATTTTCACAAATTGGTGGTCGCAACCTCTAACTAGGCCGCCGTTGATATGCATCGATGAGCTTCCGATTTTATTGCCACTTTTTCCAATGGCTGTTAATTTGAGAGGATTGTCGGGCATATAATCACAACAAGCAGAAGGCACAATTTATTTATGTATTTATGTATTTATTGAGTCAACAACCACAGGCACAGGGCCCACTTACGGTTGCAGTCATGCTGCCTCATGCAACAGGAAATTAAAACATTCACAAACTACATGAGAGCACATGGTACAATAAGAGAACACAACTATACTGCATAGTAAACACAGCAGCATAAAATAAATGCATAAAAGGCGATTAAAATCGCCAGTGAAAGTAGGAACAAACGTGTAAATAAAGCGCTGATACAGGCAAAAACCTAAAAATAGACAAATGCATAAAAGCGCCGGTAAAAGTAAATATAAACGTGTAAATATAGCGCTGGTACAGGCAAAAGACCTAAAATAGACAAGTGCAACTTAAAGCCAATGACCGATCACGGGACGTGATCTAGGCTCACAGCAGCGACCTTAACTCAAGTATGTACCCTGAACATCAGCGAACTTCGTGATGTCAGACCTAAGGGTACGAGACGGCATAAATAAATCCGTCTGAGGGCTGCTGTGTGTGAGCGAGTTAAAGAGATGAGGGAGACGAATCAAGGAGCCCCTCTTTACAGAGTCAACTCTTCCACGAGGTACAGGTCACTGCAAAAGTAATGGTAGGAACTACTGTAGGTGGGTAAAACCTAGCATCGTTGCATAACAACAATAGATATCCCTGAAAAAATAAGCGGTACATCTCCGTCCTACACATAGGCAGCTCTCTATCATTTTGCACTATTCTACGCCTACAAATAAAATCACAATATTCGAAATACCTGATTCTCTCCCCACCTGAGTGCACCGAGGGATCTCGACCCTGAGACCGCCTCTGATCGGAGAGTTGTAAGCCCACGCCGGCCCAGCATCGTGCGTAGTAGCTCGCATTTAGCGGGTCCTCGAGTAGAGGCTATTCATTGTAGTAATGGCGTAGTAGCCGCAGACTCCGCGTCAGTCAATAGTTGTCTGCCTTACAAACCGGCAGCGTAAGGGTCAGAGGTCACCGATACGCAGAACGCTGGCTCGGCGGGAGAAGCGGTTTGACTGGATTTTTTTGGGCTAGAGTGATGATGGAGGTGCAAATTGTGGATAGAAGTGCAAAGTTCTGAATATCTCACACGTAGAGTGATGTAACGTAATGATAAAACAAACGAAGATTTGTGT
>JAXIVJ010019305.1:0-20070 GCA_036785665.1 Chirona hameri | reverse complement strand
TCCTGTTTGAACATTTTGCCAGGATGGAGGTATTTTCGACCATCATGCTACGAGTGAGTTCAGAGTTATGGGTTGGCATAACTCTTCTCTGTGGATGGCAGAACGATAATAAGACGTTTGGAGGGCCTTCATAAGAAACATACTAACGCTCGATATGCTGTCATATTTACCGATACATGCATAAAGGAAAACCTGCTTCCTAAGTTCACAAATATATATATATATATATATATATATATCATATATATATATATATATATATATATATATATATATAGTATTATATATATATATATATATATATATATATATATTATATATATATATATATATATATAAATATATATATTAATAAATAGACAATTATGGCATATATGACACAGGATAGCAAACACAGGTGGACGCGTTTCGTCATAAAAGACTTCATCAGCACCATATGCACAAGATGAAATCATGCGCACACGCAAGAAAAGCTATACATCACAGTTTCAATCTATTCGAATTATTATTTGAATGTTCTAGAAGAATGTGATATGTTAAGTCAGGCACCTCCTTCATGACCTATTGTCTTGCTTCGAATTGCTGTAGCTTTTATTAACACAACCTAACATAATAACATGTCGCAAATAATGTCACGATTAAGTTCTAACGCAAATAATAAGACGCCAAACTGTGCTTATTTATTAAACCCTTAGATGTCTTTGATACTGAATACTGCCGCTGATTTTGCCATTTTATAAACCCGGCCCTAGTATTAATCGTGTCGTTCGTTGCAATATATGCTGCTTCGGTCGCTTTTCTATTCGCTTTAGTCTTACAGGAAGCCAAAATCCCGACATCAGCCCAATTGGGTAGATCATTAGTTTTCTCAGGCATGGACTATATTCCATATGGACTATATTCCATATGGTATCGAAGGTCTCTTCTGTGCTCTTTAACCCTTGCCCGGGTAGGGGGTGGATGCCCCCCTAGGTTTTTCTAAAATAACTAGTGTAGTTTTGAACCGATTGCAATGCAACTTCCAGTACCCTACGTTTGAACAATTTGACACGGAAACTGAAATTTTTTGACACTGTTTCTCAAGGTCATGTCAGGCGCAACTGGCGTCCCGCAGATCGATGCTTGTAACTTGTGCAGTTTTCCGAGTGTGTGTTGTTCAGGAGCATATGCAAGGTGTTTCACAGGTGACAGTTGTGGTTTCCAACGAGATTGTGACCTCGATTGACCTTTTCAGAGGTCAAATGAGGTCATTGACCTCCGATGACCTCATATGACTTTTTGGGGCCTTCTGGCGGTTTCTAGGACAATTTGTGACGCTAATTTCAAATATGGGATCGATTTTAGATAATTATATGTTCCACTGGGGTCATACACATCCACAGGTCAACGAGTTCACTGACCTCAGATGACCTGACATGACCTTTTTGGAATTTGGCAGTTTTTAGGACATTTGGTGACGCCGATTACGAATTTGGGACCTATTAAGCATCATGATGTGCTCATTCACGATTCTAGCTTGATAAAATTCAATTTATACGCATTTTCAATTTGGATGAATTTTGGGTCATTGGCATGACCTCAGAGGTCACCTAATGATCCAAGACCTTCAAATCGGGTATCAGCGGCTTCCTCTCGTCAGAAGCAACACGTTCGTCTTGAATCGAAGCTCTAGCTCAATTCGGGGCGTAACGCTAAGAGGGGGGTCGTACCCCCCCCCCCCCCTACCCGACCAAGTAGTGATTTTTCCCTACCCGGGCGAGGGTTAACCCACGCCCTACGGGAGCTTTTTTCACCTTCGCCCTACGGGGGGGGGGGGGCCTGACAGCCCCCCTGTTAACTTACAAACCAAGCATCTTAGAGAAATGCGGTAACAACCAGCATGTTACCTGTCATGAGAGGAATCTAACAGTATGCGATTTTTAGGTTTCGGGTCAACGAGTGACCTTCCAGGTCAAGTGAATGACCTCGGATTTACCACGTCCAGAACAGCGATTTGCTCTTCATAAAACCTCAAAATTATAAATTGATAAATGTAAATAAACAGGCATGTTCCTAGACCAGTTTTGGCTCAGAAATACAGAAAAGGTAATTATATGTTAGTATCTTGTAAAAGAAAAGTAAAAAAAGTTATTAAAAAAATGACGTCATCAGTTTCTTACACTTAGGGAGCCACCAATCAGCCAAAAATGAAGATATTACTTTGAAATTTGTTATGGGTATTGTCCATACTCCTTTACACATACATTCTTCTTTTTTTTAAATATCTTTAAAATTTTGATTTTGTGGTGATTTCCCCAAAAATCAGTTTTTTAATGTTAGGAGTCAAAAAACCAAAATTTTGAAAATCCGAGATCGCCATTTTAAAGAAAATGCCTTTTTATATCTTTGGTCAATTGCGTTTGAAATTTTCTTTAAAACTCTGTTTTCTACGAGTTTTCAAATCTTTCTCATTTATTTTAACAACATGACGTCATCAAAATATGATTTTCTCCTAAACTGCTTAACTAATTTCAATTAAATTTGTACAGCATACGTATAATTGTTGTAACCTCAGCTACCAAAAATTTCAGCAGATGCACTGCATGTGTAAAAAGTTATATAAGAAAAACCTCAGGGGGGGGCTGTCAGGCGAGGGTTAAGTTAAGTCGCCCTACTCTTAAGTAGGGCGAGGGTTAAGTCCCGTCTCCATTCCCCTACCAGTTTCACCTATATATGATTTGCTACACGCCACACATGGAACTTTGTAAACGACGCTGATGTCGTTATGCTGGGATGTTTTCTTTTGAGTTAGCATCTCTCCTAGTTTTCTGCCAGACGTCAGTGCTACTTTAATACCCGTCGTTTCGAGGTGATTCGCAATTGTTACAGCTATTTTGGAGTTAGGTATGGACATATATCGAACATCCTTCTTTCGGGTCTTTGCTGTCTTTGATTTGTTCCGAATAATCGTAGCTTTCTTTTTTATATTAGGATCCTTTTGGGTATTTAAGCTTCATGAAAGATGATATGATGTGCTGAATTTGCTCATCGAGATATTCTTTGCTACATATGCGGAGAGCTCTAAGAAAGAACCCTTAAACTACCCCACATTTTACGCTATCGCGATGTCCAGAGAAGAAGTGCACGTGATCTTCTCTGTTTGTAGGTTTCCGGTATACTTTGAATTTTACGTGATTTCCTGTTCGCACAATTTCTGTGTCAAGGAAAGGAATAGCGCCATGTTTTTCATGTTATGTTAACTGGATTTTAGGATCTACTAAGTTAAGCTCGTGAACTTTTCCTTCAAATCCATGGTTTGTGGTGGTACTACTAGAATATCATCAACATACCGCACCCAGAGTACATCTACTCCCATTATCTTCTGATAATTATGCTTATGGATAAGGTCCTTATAGATAAGGTCGGGGACAAAATGCCCCTTCTCATGAAGTACTCGGTGGTCAAAATGCCAGCAAAAATCATTACTATGTCATCTCTGTGAAAATTTACTTAGCGATCATGTCCTTAGAAATACGGATCGTCAAACAACTTCAGATGTATTATTCACCTAATCATGATATTCATCATGTCAGTATGTATGTATGTACATTTACTTTTTATTAGCAGTTGCGTTTCAGCTCTTGATTGCCAATAATGATAAATTGCACTAAAACAAAAATCCGACGAGAAAAAAAGCATCCGGACGATAGATTCAACACGTGGGTCACTCAACCAAAAATGCACCTGGGTCCTCAAGAATGGCCTATAATAACATGATCCAGAAGGAATTTGTCTGATATCATGCGTATCCTCAGAATAGGAAGCATTTGAATATTTCCCCATTGACGTATAATGGGGATGTCACGAAATTGACCCGACCTTAGTCACCGATATAAACAATCCTAGATACAAGAATTGTAGGTACTATTACCCTTATGCAATCCTGTAAGTACGAAATCGATCGGCCAAAAACTGTGGCTGTGGTACAACCGTACACTTTTTGGAGGTGGAGTCACGTGACCTGACCTGATGATTTGACCTGAGATGACTCGTAGTCAATAATTTTACGATATGTGGGCAATTGATGCCTTAACAGCTGTGCCAAAAACGGCGGCGCTCCGCGCAGCCGTTCTTTGTTATCCTCTAAAAACCTTAGGGGGCGTTTAAATGCCCCCACCCCGGCACGGCGCGGGAAATCCGGACAGTCGATTCCCCCATAGGCGGGTCGGGGTGCTAGTAGTGCATTTTCAATGGAGGTCCACTATCAGCACAGTGGATTTCACTGTCCTGGGACCCCACCCCTTTAACTCGAAAACTAAAAGAGCTAGAAAGACGCAGAAAAAAGTTCAGAAACTCTCGACAAGCACATTCGAAGGTATTTAAATGTTTTTTTTTTTAAAGTCAATATTGAGGTCACCAGAGGTCATCAAAGGTCAGATTTTCAAGTTTTAGGACTTTGCTCCAGACAGGAACTATGATAGCTAATAACAAACGGAACAAATCAATGGAAAGCTCTTGAAACATTTAATCGTTGGGTGTCCTCGAATTTGAGCTCTGGTTAACAATTGAGGCTCCAAAGCTCATCAAATGTTAAAAAGGCTATTAAAAAATTGTTTATCACGAATAGCTTTTTACCCAATAACGACAAGGCAATCATTTTGACGTCTTCGTTCTTGTCTCGTCAAAACGCTTTGCCTCATATTAGTGTTGACCAGGTCAGGTCAACTTACAAATGTGACCTCAGGTCAAGGTCAAGTGGTGGTGACTCATGTAGGTTATGTTGCATATGGGAAGACGTGCCTCGACAAGATAAACACATTGGTGTTGGCATCACTTCTCTATCGTCATTATGTCGAGAGTTATTGACATAAAACCGTTGGTGACCTCGGATGACCTCGGCTGACCCTGTAGGGGCCACTGAATATATCTCGGAGACTATGCGTCCGATCGGCATGCAACAAACACCGGCGTGTAGAACAATTACCGGGCTGGCGTATGCAATGTGGTTCGGCGGGCAGCGCGTGGCGCGTGCAAAGTTAACGGCTTCACAAACTTAAATCACGCTTTTATGTCGTCCTTCACGATTCAAATTAGTGCTTCGAACCTATGAGACTTGAAGAGCTGAAACAAACGTAATTTTGCAGACGAAGGTATCGGCTTTATTGTACATGAAAACCGAAGCTTTCTGTTAAATATTTAATAGCTTAAATCGGTCTGGAATATATAAATTAACCATTTTAGAATATGTATTTTATCACACCGCAATATCATCAATACAGGAGGGTGATACACGATACACAATTATACAGCTGTAAAGCGCAATGAATTTTGTCCAATAACCACCGAACATTTATTCATATTGACAAACATTAAGGTTATAATGACAGTGTTAATATAACGCTCTCAGCCCTGATTTTTTTTCGGCGTAATCAACAGTATATTTTTAGGTCAGGTCAAAATTGAGGTCACCAGAGGTCATCAAAGGTCAAATTTTCCAGTTTTTCCTGTTTTAGGACTTCGCTCCAGAAATTCCCATATATCTCGAAAACTATGCTAGACTAACTATGCTATAACTAACAAACGAGAAAAAAAAAGATCGCCAGCCATTGCAATTTTCAATAGACAAGGTGTCCTAAAATTTGATCTCAGGTCAATATTTGAGGTTCCAGAGGTCAAAAAAGAAAACAAATGCTGCTTTTTTGCAAAACCGTTGTTCGCTAATACCTTTTTACCTAATAAAGATAACATAAAACTGTTTACGCTATTGTGTTGGCTTCTTCAAGACGCTTTGCATGGTATACATGGTGACCGTGTTAGGGCAACTTCAAAATTTGACCTCAGGTCACGTGACCTTGACCTGAGGTCAAGACCCAAGTAGATCATGTTGCATACAGGGAGACGTGTCTCGACGAGGCAGACACATTGCTGTCGGTTTTACTTCTCTATCGTCGTTATGTCGCGAGACGAGTATTGACAAAAAAGTGATGGTAACCTCGGATGACCTCAAATGACCCCATAGGGGCCACTGAACAAAACTTACACTTGGATCATCAAGAATATCCTATAATAACATGATCCAGAAGTAATTGGACTAATATCATGTATATCCTTGAAATAGGAAGCATTGGAATATTTTCCCTTTGACTTATTATGGGAGGTCACGAAATTGACCTGGCCTTAGGTCACCGATATCAAAATTCCGAGACAAGCAAATTGTAAGTACTTATGCCCTCGTGACACCCTGTAAGTTTCAAACTGATCGGTGAGAAACTCTGGCTTTGGCACAACTGCAAACATTTTTGGAGGTGGGGTCACTTGACCTGGTCTGGTGACCTGACCTAAGATGACCCGAGGTTAATTTTTCCCAAAGTGTGCGCAATTAATGTCCTAACAGGTGTGTAAAAAGTCTGAGGCGCTGCGCGCCGCCGTTTGTTCGCTATCTGCGATAAACCTGAGGGGGGGGGGGAAATCCCCCTGCAGTGCGCTGGATAATGGGGATTTTGCTGCGGCCTGCGCTCTCCTAGCAGCTGCGGGCTCGGCCGCAGCACGATAGTGGCGCACGCAGGATTCCATTTCGGGGGGAGGGGGGGGGGGGGGGGGGGGTCAGATCCCTAAAAGCGGGCCCCCTTGTGAGCGGCCCCCCACCCGTTTTTAGAAAACTTCGCGGATTTCGGTCACTTGTTTTTGAGCGGGCCCCCTACAGCATGGGACCTGAGACATTATACTTTTCTTGTCAATGTCGTGTAAGGTGACTGCGTGTGCTACTGATGTGCGAATTTTAGGTGCAT
This sequence comes from Chirona hameri, assembly GCA_036785665.1. Classification (NCBI taxonomy): domain Eukaryota; kingdom Metazoa; phylum Arthropoda; class Thecostraca; order Balanomorpha; family Balanidae; genus Chirona; species Chirona hameri. The sequence continues at coordinate 13,303 of JAXIVJ010019305.1, read as the reverse complement.
GTGCTACTGATGTGCGGTACAACTGTCGAGAGTAAATTTGACGAAATGAGGTAAATGACAACAACACAAATTATATTTTACAGGTTAGGCAGGTTAGGCAGGTAAATGACAACAACAACAATTATATTTTACAGGTTAGGCAGGTTAGGCAGTCCGATCCCCGGTAGTTATGTCATCATCATCGTTGGGGTTTTAGTGCGCCTCGACTACGTCATTCGCGCCCACCATCATGTTGCCACAAGTTGCCATAAACCATTTCCTGAAGCAACAATGGATAATGTAAAAAATACGTATCAATATCGAATACGCCCGTATCAAGAATTTGCTAGGATCGGGCCCTGTTGTGACCGCGCCTTCGTTTTGACCGGGCCCTATATCACGTCTTTCCCAGCACCGGGCCCCTGCCTCGATCGGGCCTGACCAAGACTGGGCCCCTACCAAAAATGGGCCCGTATCAAGAATATGCGAGGACCGGGCCCTGTTATGGCCAGGCCCTCGTCCTAACCGGGCCCCATGCCACGCCTTTGCCAGCACCGACCCCTGCCTCGATCAGGCCTGACCAAGACCGGGCCCCTACCAGAAACGGGCCCGTATCAAGAATATGCAAAGACCGGGCCCTGTTGTGACCGGGCCCAATATCACGCCTTTACCAGCACCGGGCCCCTGCCTCGATCAGGCCTGACCAAGACCGGGCCCTACCAGAAACGGGCCTGTATCAAGAATATGCGAGGAACGGGCCTTGTTGTGACCGGGCCCTCGTTCTGATCGGGCCCCATATCACGCCTTTGTCAGCACCGGGCCCCTGCCTCGATTGGGCCTGACCAAGACAGGGCCCCTACCAGAAACGGGCCCGCATCAATAATGTTCAAGTACCGGGCTCTCGTTCTGACCGGGCCCCATATCACGCCTTTGCCAGCACCGGGCCCCTGCCTCGATCAGGCCTGACCAAGACCGGGCCCCTACCAGAAACAGGCCCGTGTCAAGAATATGCGAGGACCGAGCCCTGTTGTGACCGGGCCCATCATCCCATGCCACGCCTTTGCCAGCACCGGGCCCCTACCTCGATCGGGCCTAACCAAGACCTGGCCCCTACCAAGACCGGGCCCCTACCAGAAACGGGCCCCTCAGAAATTTCGGGGGGGGGGGGGGTCAGCTGACCCCTTTGACCCCCCTACGTGCGCCACTCTGCACGAACCACATCCGGAAACCTATTTAGTCATCGGAGCAATTTGCGTCGGCAAAATCTTGCCATAGTGAAAAGCATGCTAAGCGAAAAACGAGCCTCCGTCGGGGGATACCAAATTGACGCATATTTAAAATCCGAACTCTATATTTTAAAGCCTACACGAGATTAGTGATGTTCAGAACGAGTACGGTACGGGAACGGGATTTGGGAACGGGATTTGGGAACGGGTTACGGGAACGGGTTACGGGAACGGGTTACGGGAACGGGTTACGGGAACGGGTTACGGGCTACGGGCTACGGGCTACGGGCTACGGGCTACGGGCTACGGGCTACGGGCTACGGGCTACGGGCTACGGGCTACGGGCTACGGGATTCAGGAACGGGATACGGGATTCACGAACTGGATACCGGAACGGGCTACGGGCTACGGGCTACGTGCTACGGGCTACGGGCTACGCTACGGGCTACGGGCTACGGGCTACGGGCTACGGGCTACGGGCTACGGGCTACGGGCTACGGGCTACGGGCTACGGGCTACGGGCTACGGGCTACGGGCTACGGGCTACGGGCTACGGGCTACGGGCTACGGGCTACGGGCTACGGGCTACGGGCTACGGGCTACGGGCTACGGGCTACGGGCTACGGGCTACGGGCTACGGGCTACGGGCTACGGGCTACGGGCTACGGGCTACGGGCTACGGGCTACGGGCTACGGGCTACGGGCTACGGGCTACGGGCTACGGGCTACGGGCTACGGGAACTTGGTTACCTTCGCAATGCGGTAGCAAACGGGCCACACTTGTCCCTCCTATTCCTCCTATATATCTATTTGAGTAGTGTCCGTTTTGCACTCGAAACACAGCAAGGTTTTCGTGTCTGTCCGCGGTTGAATTCACGTGTCTTTGCGAGCATGGAACCTCCGCTCAGGAGAATCCCGAGAAATATTCATATTTGAGCGGCGTCTGTAGTTCCGAGCTGGGAAAACAGCCAACAATCTGTGTGTAATTCACATGCCTTTATGCATCAGGAACCTCTATTCCGGAGAAATTAGTTAAATTAGAAGTGCGTTATATAGCTTTAGCTCGGAGAGGGGTTGGTGGAGATGCAAGTCCGACAAGTCCGACAAGTCCGACAAGTCCGACAAGTCCGACAAGTCCGACAAGTCCGACAAGTCCGACAAGTCCGACAAGTCCGACAAGTCCGACAAGTCCGACAAGTCCGACAAGTCCGACAAGTCCGACAAGTCCGACAAGTCCGACAAGTCCGACAAGTCCGACAAGTCCGACAAGTCCGACAAGTCCGACAAGTCCGACAAGTCCGACAAGTCCGACAAGTCCGACAAGTCCGACAAGTCCGACAAGTCCGACAAGTCCGACAAGTCCGACAAGTCCGACAAGTCCGACAAGTCCGACAAGTCCGACAAGTCCGACAAGTCCGACAAGTCCGACAAGTCCGACAAGTCCGACAAGTCCGACAAGTCCGACAAGTCCGACAAGTCCGACAAGTCCGACAAGTCCGACAAGTCCGACAAGTCCGACAAGTCCGACAAGTCCGACAAGTCCGACAAGTCCGACAAGTCCGACAAGTCCGACAAGTCCGACAAGTCCGACAAGTCCGACAAGTCCGACAAGTCCGACAAGTCCGACAAGTCCGACAAGTCCGACAAGTCCGACAAGTCCGACAAGTCCGACAAGTCCGACAAGTCCGACAAGTCCGACAAGTCCGACAAGTCCGACAAGTCCGACAAGTCCGACAAGTCCGACAAGTCCGACAAGTCCGACAAGTCCGACAAGTCCGACAAGTCCGACAAGTCCGACAAGTCCGACAAGTCCGACAAGTCCGACAAGTCCGACAAGTCCGACAAGTCCGACAAGTCCGACAAGTCCGACAAGTCCGACAAGTCCGACAAGTCCGACAAGTCCGACAAGTCCGACAAGTCCGACAAGTCCGACAAGTCCGACAAGTCCGACAAGTCCGACAAGTCCGACAAGTCCGACAAGTCCGACAAGTCCGACAAGTCCGACAAGTCCGACAAGTCCGACAAGTCCGACAAGTCCGACAAGTCCGACAAGTCCGACAAGTCCGACAAGTCCGACAAGTCCGACAAGTCCGACAAGTCCGACAAGTCCGACAAGTCCGACAAGTCCGACAAGTCCGACAAGTCCGACAAGTCCGACAAGTCCGACAAGTCCGACAAGTCCGACAAGTCCGACAAGTCCGACAAGTCCGACAAGTCCGACAAGTCCGACAAGTCCGACAAGTCCGACAAGTCCGACAAGTCCGACAAGTCCGACAAGTCCGACAAGTCCGACAAGTCCGACAAGTCCGACAAGTCCGACAAGTCCGACAAGTCCGACAAGTCCGACAAGTCCGACAAGTCCGACAAGTCCGACAAGTCCGACAAGTCCGACAAGTCCGACAAGTCCGACAAGTCCGACAAGTCCGACAAGTCCGACAAGTCCGACAAGTCCGACAAGTCCGACAAGTCCGACAAGTCCGACAAGTCCGACAAGTCCGACAAGTCCGACAAGTCCGACAAGTCCGACAAGTCCGACAAGTCCGACAAGTCCGACAAGTCCGACAAGTCCGACAAGTCCGACAAGTCCGACAAGTCCGACAAGTCCGACAAATCCAGTAGCGGATCCAGGGGGGGGCGTAGGGGCTGAAGCCCCCTGCCTTAGAAAACGGCGCCCTCGGGCACCGCGGCGCCGAAGGCGCCGCGACGACGTTCTTGCAAAGGATTTGCCGGCGCCGAAGGCGCTGTAGCGTTCTCGGGAGGCCGCCAGGGTGCCCTTGTGTCTACCGACATAGTCGTAGCACTGTTGAAAGGCACCCTGGCACCCTCAGAAGACAGCTTGCCGCCCTCACAACGCATTGTGCCGCCCTCAGAAGGTACATCGCCGCCCTCGGAAGGCATCATGACGCCCTCGGAATGCATCATGCCACCCTCGGAAGGCATCATGCCACCCTCGGAAGGCATCATGCCGCCCTCGGAAGGCATCATGCCGCCCTCGGAAAACATCGTGCCTTTTTTAAGAAAATGACATTTTCTTTCATCTGATTTTTTTGCAATTTGCTTTACAACTCGATTGTCTACGGTTTTTCAAACATTTGTCGTTTTTCCACCAAAAATGGCATGACCTGACGTCACTTAAACGTTATTATCTCCTTAACTACTTCACTAATTTAAATGACATCAGTTGGGCAAACTACGGGGAGGCGATCTAAAAATGGATCGATCAAAAATTAGGTCGTCACGTCATCAAAATGGGCGGAGCATGCCCTTATAAGGAGATCCGATCTAAAAATGTATTGTTTTCCTGACATTCACACCTTCAAACACCCTATCACCCCTAAAAAAAAATGCCCACCACCCCTGGATTTTTTTCGGTTGAAACTGCACGAATCGCGCCATCATATTATCTTGTACTTGTATGATCAGATCCCTACTTTGGCAGATATGGCCAAAGTAAGGGTCGGCGATCTGAATTTCGGCACTCGCAGCAGCCTCAGCGATTTAATTTTGATTCGCCACCTGACTTCATGATCTAAAATTGGATTACCCGGCTGACTACCGATCTAAAAATGTATTTCACACCGTGGTCGCTGCGTCGCGGAATCAATATTTAGATCGTCATTTACGTGGAATAGGGGGAATTACCGAATATGGTCTCATTTATTATTCCGATATATTGATGGACAACATGTTCTCCGACACTTTTTAACCTCCGAGTATGCGTATGGTGCTCCGAATTGTCCTAATGACAAGCCTCACAGTTTTATCTGCATGTATGCCCAAATATGGGCATAACAAAATCTAAAGACTGATTGATCTATTTTGTATCGCCTCTGTAGTTTGCCCAACTGACATGTTGAGAGAAGACGTAAAATGGATGCAACATAAGGTACGGAACGTCTCACGTCAATATCTATCATAGTTTTCAAGATACTGAGAGAATTCGGGAGGGGGCAGATTCTGCCCCCCCCCCCCCCGGGGGGCGCGGGTTAAGGAAGAGGCATATTTGACCCGTTTAATTGACATATTGGATTGCCGCCCCTTTGGACCATGCCGCCCCTGTTACCGAGGAAATATGCCGCCCTCGGGCCCGAAGCCCCCTGCCTTAGAAAATCCTGGATCCGCCACTGGTCCAGTCCAGAAGTCCGACAAGTCCAACAAGTCCGGCAAGTCCCACAAGCCCGACAAGCCCGACAAGTACAAGTCCGACAAGTCCGACAAGTCCAACCAATAAGTCCAACCAATAAGTCCAACCAACAAGTCAAAAAAGTAACAAAGTTACCCATCTATCAATCACATCTCCATTCATCTACCGGGATGCAATCTATCGGGATTGCGAATCTATGGGATTGCGACGCGGAGCGAGCACAAGGCACTAGTCTCCTATATATCTATTTGAGTAGTGTCCGTTTTGCACTCGAAACACAGCAAGGTTTTCGTGTCTGTCCGCGAATGGAATGTGGGTTAAGCACGTGCGTTAGTGAGGTGGAGTCTTTCGTCCAGGAGATTGCCGATAATTTAATCCGAGCCGAGGTCCCGGCCGGCCGTGTGGTACGTGTAGGCCGTGTGGGGGCAGGAAGTTTCGGTGGTTGGTGGAAGGAGGTTATGCCGAGGGGGTGATGGGAGAGGGGGGGGGGGGGTACGACCCAACAATGGGCCTCGAAACCCGGTAAAAAAGGTACCGAAACTCCGTCCAGGGCCGCTGCAACTCGGCACGTATCAGTAGCTGCACATACCGCACCGGCGTCATGACGTCAATGAATTCACGTGTCTTTGTGAGCATGGAGCCTCCGGCCAGGAGAATCACTAGAAATATGAATAGTTGAGCGGCGTCTGTAGTTCCGAGCTGGGAACTACAGACGCCGCTCAACTATTACAACCAACTAACAGCCAGCAATATGTGTGTAATTCACGTGCCTTTGTGCATAGGGAACCTCCATTCCGGAGAAATTTGTTAAATTACAAGTCCGTTAAATAGCTATAGCTGTGTCTGATATGGGTTGGTTGAATGGAGTTCGATATGGATTGTGGGTGAAGTAAAACAAAAGTTCAGTCGAAAGTCAAAAAAGTCAAAAAAGTCAAAAAAGTCAAAAAAGTCAAAAAATTAAATAGTAAAAAAAGTAAAAAGTCAAAAAGTCAGTCAAAAAAGTAAAAAGTAAAAAAAGTCGAAAACGTCTAGAAAGTCGAGCCCCGCAAGCCCCGCAAGCTCCGCAAGCCCGAAAAGTCCCGCAAGCCCCCCAAGCCCCGCAAGCCCGCCAAGTAACAAATACAAATTTCCATCCATCTATCGGGATTGCGAATTTATGGGATTGCGATGCAGAGCGAGCACAAGGCGCTAGTCTATATTACTATGCGTCCTGGAACACCCCCCCCCCCCTTTCAAGCCCCTGAAACCGCCTCTGCCATGCAATTGTTATGATATTTCATTAACATCAACTAATTTGCACATGTTGCAATCACCGTAAACCGATGTATCTCCTTCATACTTCAGGCAGTGAGGCAGTTATTACTATGCGTGCGTGCGTGCGTGCGTGCGTGCGTGTGTGCGTGTGTGCGTGTGTGCGTGTGTGCGTGTGTGCGTGTGTGCGTGTGTGCGTGTGTGCGTGTGTGCGTGTGTGCCTGTGTGCCTGTGTGCGTGTGTGTGTGTGTGTGTGTGTGTGTGTGTGTGTGTGTGTGTGTGTGTGTGTGTGTGTGTGTGTGTGTGTGTGTGTGTGTGTGTGTGTGTGTGTGTGTGTGTGTGTGTGAGTTTGTGTTTATGTGTGTGTGTGTGTGTGTGTGTGTGTGTGTGTGTGTGTGTGTGTGTGTGTGTGCGCGCGCGTGCGTGCGTGCGTGCGTGCGTGCGTGCGTGCGTGCGTGCGTGCGTGCGTGCGTGCGTGCGTGCGTGCGTGCGTGCGTGCGTGCGTGCGTGCGTGCGTGCGTGCGTGCGTGCGTGCGTGCGTGCGTGCGTGCGTGCGTGCGTGCGTGCGTGCGTGCGTGTGTGCGTGTGTGCGTGTGCGTGTGCGTGTGCGTGTGCGTGTGCGTGTGTTTGTGCGTGTGCGTGTGCGTGTGCGTGTGCGTGTGCGTGTGCGTGTGCGTGTGCGTGTGCGTGTGCGTGTGCGTGTGCGTGTGCGTGTGCGTGTGCGTGTGCGTGTGTGTGTGTGTGTGTGTGTGTGTGTGTGTGTGTGTGTGTGTGTGTGTGTGTGTGTGTTACAGTTAATATGCGATATTCGTTATTTTGCCAAATAACTAGTTACGTTATAACCTAACTAGTTTTGCTACAAACTAACTAGTTAATTTGCGGAGTCGACGATGCATGTGGACGATGACGATTGACGACGACGATGCATTACTAGCTCATCTATGTGACTAGGTTGTTGCCCATCTGTGCTAACGCTCTGCCCAATTCACTCTTAATTTTCTGCCGGTTCCGATGCATTCGTTATTTTCGTCTCTAAAGTTGGCGGACGCAGTCTGCGACCCGCGCTGACCGATTGCGAGGTCGGGTCAAGTCTGACGGAGCGCCGGTCTGTGGGTGAGGCTTCGTGGCGCGGCGCGGTTGTGCTGAAGAGCTGTGCTGGTTTCGGTGGTGTGCGACCTTGGAGGGAGGATGTCGCGAGAAATTTTCGATGCAAGATTCCAAGAATGAGCAGAAGGGGCAAAACAATCGTTATGTTGACGGCTCGGAGAATGCAATCATAATTGATATCTTAACCCTATTTGTAACAGGCTCCTGGCTACCCCTATTTGTAACAGGGGGGCGGGGGGCGGATTCCGCCCCCCGGAGATATCGAGATCTACCAGTCCGATTTTCAAAAATGAAACAATGTTTGGTTCCCCTCAACACGATCTACATTTATAAATAATAAAACATCTACATTTTTTTATAGGGGGGCAAAAACTACAAATTGTAGTGGTATTTGTGATCCAACACAGCGGTCATGTTTATCAACCGATTTTAACACAACCAATGGGAATCGATAGAGATCGAATTGGAAATTGATATATAGCGGTGACTTTCGAAAATTAAAAAAATCATAGGCGTGTGCAGGTTACTCAATATGGGGGTGGAGTAAATGCGTAATACAACAATTTATATTTTTTAATAAATGAAATGGTATGTTATTGTGACATTAGACCAAACAGTTATAAATCATATTTATTGCCATAGGCGGTACCAGGTTAGTGAAAAAGGGAGGTAAAATTGGGAACAAATATTAACCGCAGGCAAGTTGCTGCCCAGCACTATAAATAAGTTATTGATCGTAGATAGTTCCTTTTACCCTACCTGGACTCGCCTATTATGTTATAATTGTTCGTAGAGTACCCTGTGGTGCGAGTTTCATCCGAAAACTGCAGTATGTTATGTCATTGTAGGCCCATGCCTCTTAGTTTCCTTGCAATAATATGACCCCTTCCTTCCATTACTGAGCGCGCCTCTGCAAAAATAACTTTATTCTCTTGTCTGGCCTCATATGTGCATATATCATTATAAGCTAACCGTCTATTGCACCGTAATCGCTGGCATATCGTCATCACCATGCCAGTCACCCCCTTTTCATGTGCCTGAGCACGCCCCTGAAACTCTATATGTAATAAATTATGTAAATAATGGAAGCAGAAGCTATCTTCTACATCTTGGTAGCTATAAATGCCCCTTGCATTGCTCTATTGGCTTCCCTCCAAGCATTGAATACTTCCTGGACCCCCCCCCCCTTTCAATTCCCTGAAACCGCCTCTGCCATGCAATTTTTATGATATTTCATTAACATCAACTAATTTGCACTTGTTGCAATCACCGTAAACCGATGTAACTCCTTCATACTTGAGGCAGTTAGGAAGAAGAACCCGTGAAGATCGCATTTCCGTATTATCGCCAAATGTCGCAGCCGAATACACCCAAAACCGTGCTCTGGAACCGCCTCTGTTCAGGTTAAGAACTCAAAATTTTACTCCTTATGTGAAAATCTGTTTTGGGAAAAGTCCCAAAACTGTATGGGCCTGTTCCCAGCCGTTCTGGAGATACCTGCAAAAAACATGAGGGGGCGGAATCCCCCCCCCCCCCTGTTACAAATAGAGTTAATGCGTCACTAGGAAGGCGAAGTGCAGGGCGTCGTGTTCTAAATAGAGAAGATGGCTGGCAACCTTCTCAGTGATTGATTACGGCATACCCAGAAATAGGTGAGAAAAAGAACGGAATTGGAAGTAGTGAAGACCTCAGAACTTTTTGACAAAGTTCATGAAGCGCACGTAGCAAGGGGAGACTGTGGTAGGGATAAAATGTAGTCGGAACTTGTCAAGAAATTGCATAACATTGGCCAAAAAAGTTCGATAAAAAAGTCAACGACGACAAATTCGGTTTCAGCAACCAAGCAAACCTGTAAAACATGCCTTATGAACCGAGCAAAATAATTTGATACGTCCGTCAGTACCAAACGTATCCAATTACTTTCCTCGGTTCATAAAGCCTGTTTTATATGTTATCTGGTCGCTGAAACCGAATCTGCCGTCGTTGATTTTTTTATCGAACTTTTTTGGCCAATGTTATACAATTCCTTGACAAGTTCTGACTACATTTTATTCCTACCACAGTCTCCCCCTGGTACGTGTGCTTCATGAACTTCGTCAACAAGTTCTGAGGTTTGTGATGTACCGTACTTACCATCCAGGGCCAAGCTGTGGGATCCGCATATCCCCACCAAAGATTAAATTGCGGATGGACAGCCATTTTCCGTGCGCATCTGGGCGGAGCTCTCGCTGCGTCTTCCCACATTCTGACAGAAAAGAGAACTCATCACATGATCTAGCGAAACCCGAGGGCAGACATGTGGGTACTCGGTATCCTGAGGACTGACATGTGGGTACCCGGCATCCCGAGGACAGACATGTGGGTACTCGGCATCCCGAGGACAGACATGTGGGTACTCGGCATCCCGAGGACAGAGATGTAGGTACTCGGCATCCCGAGGACTGACATGTGGGTACCCGGCATCCCGAGGACAGACATGTGGGTACTCGGCATCCCGAGGACAGACATGTGGGTACTCGGCATCCCGAGGACAGAGATGTGGGTACTCGGCATCCCGAGACTGACATGTGGGTACTCGGCATCCGAGGACAGAGATGTGGGTACTCGGCATCCCGAGGACAGAGATGTGGGCACTCGGCGTCCCAAAAGCCGACATGTGGGTACTCGCGTCCCAAAAGCCGACATGTGGTACTCTGCATCCCGAGGACAGACCTGCGGGTAGGCACTCGGCGTAAGCTCATGAATACCGTAGGGCTTCAGGTTCAGTGTTCAGTCAGCAAGGCCTGACTGGGCTCGCACCTTCTATCCGGCCAATGTCATCTCACGTCCTCACAAATAGAGACCGCAAAGAAAGTGAAATATACAAAAACAAATGTTTTGTCACGTTTTGCTTTTTTTAAATAAAAAATTTAGTCCGAATGTTTTTGAATGGATGATTTCCGAGGTCAGGCCCCGCGCTAAGCATAGCTTGTTGCGCAGGCCCTGACCCCACAACCCGATTAAGCCATTCCTGGCGTCCGCAGAATTTAGAAGCGAAAGTTGTACGTGCCCGACATACCTGGACACGGTCCGCCCCGCCCTCTGACGTCAACTGGCCTTGAGTGTGACCGCTGCCACCGGCCACAGGCCATTCCAGTCAGGGGCAAATAGCGAGCGCCGAACCGACTCGAACCCGGGCTGCCACTACCGGGTGAGGTCAGAAGTCCGGCGCTCTCCCAACTGAGCTACAGGGGCGGACACCCTTGCTTTGTTCTTGACCTTGCTTTGTCAGCAAGGTCAAGCTCAAACTGAATGAAATAAGTCGTGGAAGCCAGTGTTCGCCACTGGCCCACCAACCTCCAGCCCAGCCGAGCCCAGGCCCATGAAAACCAAGCCCAGGCCCGTAACAGGTCCGGTCAAATGTAGAATATTGAGGCCCAGGCCCGTCCGGCCCGTTCAGATTAAGCATATCCTATTTTCACAAAAATCACAATCATTATCCTAGCATATCTACTTGTATACTATATATGTGAAACAATGCAACAAATTTGGTGACAACTATTGTTGATCATGGAAAACAATCAGATCAATAGTGACACAATACTGCATTGTATAACACATGACAAACAGAGCAATTGCTTTTAGGTATGTTTTGCCAGAAATTGTAGTTCCTTAACATAAATACTAAGTTGACAAAAGAAAATACAGGCAAGCCGCAAGCATGTCATGATGATTGTGGCTAATGGCGCACCAACTGCTGTGGTCATTTGGCGCCCAGGCCCCTGTGCCAAGAATGTAAAATTCAAGGTCAGAAGATTTAATCCATGCTGATGCAAGACAAATTAGTTAAATGCATGTAACATAAGACAAACGTGCCTTTTCCACATAGATAACTTGATGATTAAACAAAGAAACGAGACATGTTGTGAATTCAGAACAAATTATAACTCATGATTGCTTGCATTAAACATCACCCACCCAGCCTGAGTAGATCCGATGCACTTATACTTACATTTAAGTATAATCGACATACCCACCCATGTAAGTCGACATTTACACACTAACACTATGCCAACCAAAATCAGAAAGTGACATGCCTATCATCGTAGCGTGTCCAGTGTCCACCCTGTCCAATGACGTCACGGTCCCATGACGTCACAGCCACGGTTTCCACCAATGGGGTGGCCGAATCGGGAGCGTTGGAGACCGGCGCGGCCGCCATGTTTGTGTACAGGCAAGGGCGGATCCAGGGGGAGCCAAGGGGCCATGCCCCCCCCCCCCTCAAAGGTCCTGAAACTATGATTTGGCCCCCCAAACGGCCGGATTGTAGTGGTAAAAATTGTATTTGCAGCAGTCAAAATCCAGCTATCCACAGTGAAAAACTTGAAAATTTCGCGCCGATTCGCGGTATAACAAAAAATTCGCAATGGCTTATACAAATTCGGAAAATGGGGAAATTAATTCATTAAGTGTCCAGAGCCTCTCCTTGGCGGTACCTGATCGCTAGCCCCAGGGTCCATTCCCTTCATAAAATACTAACTTTCAAGCGGACTACATGTTTAGCTAGTCTGCCGAGTTCCAAAAAGGCGACGCGAACGCAAAGACGCGGACATCGGCACCCGGAAGCTGATCCAGCGGTGCCCAACTGGCTGGACCGAAGAACTAATAGTGGGACCAGACCACCACCATCTCCCCAAGCCGTCGCGCCCCAGGCCCCTCCAGATCCACAGGGACCATTTATGCGCGGAAAAGCCATTCTGCCTCTTGCTGCTTTCAAACCATTTGCACTATTACTAGCTCTCTGTTACAGTTCGGTACATATGTATACAGTTATTATTATCATATGTACTATTGAGCGCTGACCGCCACCGGTCATCGTGATTTACATTCCGAGGAATATGTATATGAAAACTACCTTAATTTCAATATCTTTCATCATACCGAGCTTGGCAACCAGGAATAGGGGTTACCTGAGGCTTGGCTCCACTTACGGTCTGGTTCCAATATTTAAATTTCGTTTTCCACGACCTAAAATAAAACTTTCACGCCGCTTCGCGGCGTCACATCGATGACCATCGTCATAACGAAGCCATTGTCATCATCTTCGGTTCCTTGTAACGGTGAATTAAATGAATAGCATTTTTAGCTTCTTAACCCGCGCCGTTGCGGGGGGAGGGGGGATATTTAGATAACCCCCTCAGGTTTTTCGAGCGGACAAACAGCGTCGCGGAGCGCCGCGCCGTTTTTGGCACAGCTGTTCGAGCATCAGTTGTTCGCTTTATGCAAACACAAATAGCCTCGGGTCATCTCAGCCTCTCAGGTCAGGTCAGGTCAGGTCATATATATCTTTAATTCGTTTATCTTGGATTTTTTTTATATCAGCGACCTAAGGTCGGGTCAATTCCGTGACCTCCACATTATATGTCAATGGGGAAATATGAAAATGCTTTTTATTCAAGGATACGCAAGATATCAGTATAATTCCTTCTGGATCTTGTTATTATAGGCCATTCTTGATGACCTAGGTGCCCTTTTTGTTCGATAGTGACCCAACAGGTCAGCTGAGGTCATCCGAGGTCACCAATAGTTTGATGTCAATCAAACTCTCGACATATGA